>JAUMJK010000245.1:120000-177500 GCA_033558105.1 Coccyzus lansbergi
TGGGCCCAGCCCTCTACCCTCCTTCTCTAAGTGTCTTGAGGGTATTCTGGAACTTTGAAACCTTATTCTGGGACTTTGAAACCTTATTTTTATTAACCATAATTTAGAATTCTATACCAAGGAGATATTAGTAGGAATTCAGTGAATATCACATCTTTAGCCTTGTTATTTTATTCTCTTCTAGAAAATGGATGCTAAGAGTTCAATGGCTTCCGTATTACCTTTTGAATAGCCCAGTGCCTTTGTTCTAAAAATAAATGCATGACCTCAAAATAAAAAATTAAGTGGGTTCAAACCAGAGGCTTACGATGTTTTTGAGGATGTTCACTTATGATCAGCTGTTGAAGGAGTTCAGCTGTGCTGAGCTCAGATTTAGTGACAGGGGCACCTAGGCATCAGACTGAAAGACAGAACCTTAGTCTTTTCCTTAGTGAACAAGAAATGGGTATGAATGCATCAGACTAGATGACACAGAGAAATAATGCATAGTATCAAGAGTCTTGAACACTTCCCAGCAGCATGGAAAACTGGTATGGCTAATCTTTAGGCCAAGATTCAATAAAGAACATTAAGGACAATTGTAAGTTCATTCTTATTTGGCAAAGCACATCAGTTTATGCTTATCTTTAACCTGTGAATATGGAAGATAATAAAATTTATGCATGCACTTAAAATTAAGCAAGACCTTTATTGTTTTGTTGAAAGGAATGCATAATAAGCTGGAGGGAAAGTAGCCTGGCTGTGGCTAGGGGAGGCTGTTTTTACATAAGACTTCATGACAAGATAACAAAAGGGAAAACTTTTTTAAAGATTTCCTCATCCTCATTTCCCACTCCATATCCTCCCACCTTCCTAAATTATCTTTTTTACATCTCCATTGATAGAAAGACAAAGAAATTACTGTAACTGAGTAGAGGTGCAAAACACACTAAAAATTGCAAGGAGCAAGACTGATAAAAGCAAATCTGGTCCAGCTTGAACAGATGAGGCAAAATAAGCAGAAGAAAGCTAAAAAAGAACATTGACAATGAAGGACAAAGAGTATTGTGAGCATCATTGCTGCAGTCTGTTAAGGCATTTGCAGCAGACAAAAGATACAAGAAGAACTGGCAAGTAGAATTAATAGAAGAGACAGCATAAAAATAGCAAAATTATTAAATAAGTTTTTTCATAATTGTTTTAAACAGTGGAGCACGTACTTTATGATTCTGGAAGTTGGGCATGTCTTTCTCACTATTTTGAATGAAGCTCAAGCATAGGATTAAAAGTCTTTTCTAAAGAAGGGTATTTTTCTGAAATCAAGCTGAATACAGGAATGGAGATCTCCTGGAACAGGAATCACATTTCCAGACGCAGGTTCAGCCATGTGTGTATGTGATGCTACACTTGAAAATAGTGTATGCACGAATTCGCAGGGGGAGTACTTTATGTGCTTGAAGCTGGCAGTATGCTTGAGCACCCTGTTACATTGTGATGAGAGAGAGAATGTAAAAGCTGTAAAGGAGAAAAAAAATACTTGTGAAAGGTTTAGGCTTTTTTCCAGACTGCTGGTACACTGTAGTGTGCTTACTATTAATGCTGTAGTTTGTTGTGTAGAACCTTCAGAGCAGAATTGTGCTCACATAATGGCTTTGAAATTCACACTTTGCCATTTCCAGATAATATTTTTAAAAGAATTTTTTATTCTTTTATTTTAAAGCATTTTTATGATAAGGGATAGAATATTTTTTAATTTATTTTTCTGTAGGAAAATAGATAGGGAATAGATGGACAGCAGATAAGAATCTCTTCAGTCTAGGGCTTTAGGAAATTAAAACAAAGCTTTAGGGAAAAAGCTTAATTTAAAAAATAACTCATTAATAACTGTTTCAATGTTTTTAATAAATAGAGTGAGACTATTTTTGTGTTTTAATAAATGAATAATCAAAAGGAATAACTACAAATAACTACTTTGGAGACTGAAAATTTTAGTTTATGGAACTTGCTGTAAGGATTAAATGCAATACTCTGACTATTGCCATGGTCCTATAGAAAATAATGACAAATTGAGGAAAACATTAGAAGTTTAGTTAGTTCCTAAGTTAACTGTATTTGAAATTGAAGAAGCTCAGATATCTTTTTTATTTCTCTCTTTCCTTGCAAGATTTACTTTTCTGTAAAGTCAATATCTACAGAATGTTTCAGTCATTACCCAGTTTCAGCTTTTAAATTATTTTAAATTTTCATTTGCTTATAGGCTTTATATTATTACTTACTCAATTTAGGTATATGAGAAATCTCAAATATAGAAGGTGCTTATGACTTTCTTGGTCTTACACTGCCATTTGGACAGTGTTCAAGTGTAGCTGAATGTTAAAACCTTAGGAGGATTATCCAAATGATATCTGTGGGTCAATGGTTTTCAACCTGTAGGTTGTCATCTGGGAATCTCTGGATTATTCCTGAGTGGCCCATAAAAATTTACTAAAATCCCAGCCTATTTCAATTGCTTAAATTCACTACATATCTTCAATGGAAGTGTTTTACAACTTTAAAAATCAGAAATGTTTCACATCTATTTTATAAAGGTTTTCTTATAGCTTGCTTAGGATATTATTGGCCTTTTCCAATAAGAAACCGATAACTATGAAAGTTTTGCTTACATTGAGCAGCAGATGTTTTCTTCTGAATAGCTCCTAACTGGAAAACATTATAATGGGATTTTTTTCCAGAATATTTTCACTGAATTATCTTTAAAATTCCTTGAGATTTTAATTTTCATCTGGAAATGTTTTTCACTATATGAAAGCCAGGCCTTGGAAAGGGCCTTGCATGAGGAAAATCCACAGAAGTTGACTGAAAAAGCAAGCCTTGTGTCAGTAGATTAAAGTGTCCTTAGCAGAAAATTACAAAAATGTGATATGGAAAATTAAGAATCCACAAACTGTAAACATTAAAAAAATGTTCATTTGTTATGGAGACTTCCCAAACACTGTTACTCCTCATGTTAGTTGTGTAAATAGGGAAAGAATCAACCCCATGAATTTCATTAGAAAGCCCTGACAGTAGTTAGATCAGTCATCAAGACCCAGAATTAAATCTTGAGACAGGGTGGAGGCCTGTTGATTTTTGGGGTAAAGTGCCAGAGCCAAACCCCAAACCCCAGGCTCCAGCCCTTGGGCACATTCTTAATCGAGATGCTATTTTTTGTAGACTTTCAGTTGCAGCAACTATTATTTTTAATTATGCGTCTCGTAATGCTATGTAAACGCTGCAGGGTTTAGCTTGTGAAAGGTTCATGAACTGAACCATGCAGTTTGTTTTGCAGGAATTGGTAACAAAATTCCACCTAAAGTTATATGTAGGTGTCACTCTGATGAAAGATAAGCTTCTAAGGAAAATATCATATCTTCTTATATGGAAGGTAAATGTGTCCTCGACAATTTCATCAAGCTTAAGGAACTCTTCCTTTTCTGGGGAAGTTAAGAGGACCTGTAACATCCATGAGAAACCTCAACTGCTGTTGCAACATCAGACAGTATTTACAGCAGATACCATACAGATATAGCAAATAGTTGAAACTATACAGGTAACAGATACTGTACAGATATTGCAAAAAGCACTATAATGAAGTGAGAAGTGACCTGGGAGTTGTTGCACTTTCTCTTCACCTTTGATGTTGTCTCTTTGAGAAAATATTTATGACAAAAATCCAGAAAGGACAGGTTTATCTGCACTGGCAAAGAAAAAAAATTAGGTAGGTACCTCTGACATGTACCTACTAGTTTCAGTGAGGGCCCCTGACTCTGGTAGTCAATAGACATCTCTGTGGAGTGAGAGGCTGGAGGGACTCATTAAAAAAACAGGCTATAAACTCAGGAGGAAAAGAAGGCTGGATTTAGCCTTGATCGACCTCTGCTGCTCATGGAAAAGTTACTTACAGAACTAATTAAGCCTTCTATAGGTACTGAAATTTTTAAATATATTTTTAACAATGCAAAAGATGAACAAATACTTGCTACAATCAGTATTCCAAGACCTTGGAAACACACTGCAAATCTAGGAAACTAAGAGTAAACTGGGAATTGGATAAAATAATTATGCCTGAAACAGTAGTAAACATATGGAATAATTGACCAGCGAAGCAAGTAATCTAAATGAGTTTAAGAGACAGCTGGATGTTTTTATCTCAGAGGAGAAAGGACTGAAAGATATATATTGATAAACCAGGGAGGTGAGGATGAAATATACTAAAAGAAAAGGCTTGATGAACCTAAGAACCTTTTTCTAGTCAGCATTTTCTTATGTTTATAAATATAATATGAATAACTGCTGCGTGAATGTGCCATTTCTACATAGTGTCACCGAGTCTAAAGGAGAAACAATTTGTTTCAGAAGATAGATTTTACTGATGCAGCCTCCATTGCCAGTAATAGATATGCTGGGTCCATTCACCAAACACAAGCTCAACTACTTCTACTCTCTCTCCAAGAAGTAAATTATTTTCTTTGCCATCAACTTCTTAAATTCTTAAATTACTTAATGTAATAGTACCTTATATTAATTTTCTTAGCAAATCTGTGGCTAGTAAAAGTGTAATGCAGAGCCATGGGTTTCCAGGCCAGCTAGTGTTCAGGAAAAATTTCCTTTACAACTGTTTTGTCTCCCAAACATGGTATTTTGGATGAGCAATGGTGTAAATATTATCAATATAGGTATTAAAAAATAAAGCCAAATTCATTCCAAGTAGTGCCTCTAGTTAGTTCTGTCTCTAGCTAGATCTAATGTAGCTCACAGCTTTCCTTCCTATGATCACAGTCACTCCATCATTTCTTGCAGAAAACAAAAAACAAGAGAAAGAGAAGCATAAATACAGAAAAATGGAAAGAACATTCAATTTTCAATAGTAACTTTTGTATCCAGGCTCAAAGTTCAATTTCAGTGTAAGTCCTATATGTGGTTACCTAACTACCCAAATCTTCACAAATCAGACATTTGGATGTGTAATTGGCAATTGACACTGTTTGTTATTGTAATTAATTGTGGTTTTAACTGATTGCAGATGCAAAATTGCACCTCTAGGAAAGGAGGCCAGGTTGAGGCCCTTTCAAAAATCATGTTCTTCAGGTTGAACAAGAGAGATTGTACAGTAAGTTGAATGAATTAAAAAAAAAAAAAAAGACTTGATTTTCCACTTACTTGCAGTTTTGCTTTTGTTGGTGAAACATCACTGGCTTTAGCACAGTTTTTCTGATTAGTGCTGGTGCAAGTTTAAAAAAAATGGTCTCTGTGTCTGGAATTAGGGGTGTGGGAGGAAACTGGATATATCAGTGCTGAGTGTGCAGCTGCACCACTTGTGTTTGGAAAGAGAAGCAGCATTGCCAGCTTCCTCTGTTTAGAAGCCTTGGGACTGGTTGGTGAAATGCCCATTCTGACACTAAAATTATGATTTCAATAGTACTGTAGCCATTGTGCCTCTGTCCCCTGCTGTGTCAGATGAGCATTTCTGGAAAGAGTAATCCTTGCTCAACATAATAGTGTTTCTATAAATTTAGATTTCCTCCAAACCTGTACAAATAACTCTTTAAAAATAAAACAAAGGTGGGAGGAAAGGGGAAAGGAAAGGACTGCCAGGTCCAAGCAGAAATTTAACAGAAACTCCTTAAGTTTAGCTGTATAAGCTCCTTTATGCTTCTTCATATTGCTGCGTGAAGAAAGTCTGAAATAAGGATCTCCACTATATTATCACAGGACATGTATTCCTTTGAAGCATCTGTAATCTGTAAACATGTAGTTATCACATTATATTTTCTGTTAGACTCCATATGTTGGAAACACCTCCTCCCCTCCCCCCACCATTCATTTTCTTTTCTGCACTTGTTTCATCTTTAAGGTCCCCTTTCTCTTGGGTGAGCACTGCAGGCGATGACTCACCAGAGACTTGTTCTCTAGTGACAGCAATAAGTCTCACTGGGTTTGCTTGAGAAGGCATTTGCCAAGCATTTACCACTCACCCAAAAGACTTGGAGTAGAAAAGAAACTGTCTGAAAGTTGCTAATATTTTACTATTTATAATTGAATGTTCATTCGTTTTACCTGAGATGGTGCCAAGGTTCAGGGTGGAGAAAGGAGGAAGAACTCCAGAATACAGCCACAAGGTCTCTTTGCTGCCTCACTGTTCTTGAGGAGTTCTTCCTTGGAGATTTCTAAGGAAGAATTAGTTAAGGCAGCTCCTAGAAGACAGGGAATTGTTTCTGACATGGCCTGACTGTGTGAATCTATTGAAGTATTGAAGTCCATAACACACAGTAAAGGTGAATTTTCTTCCTCTCCCACATCTTTTTTTTTTCCCCTCTCCCATGTATTTTCTCTGTGGTGTTTTTTCTTGATAGGCCATGATGCTATACTGCTCAGTTCTTTCATCCCAAACTGTTCTTCTATTAATTTCAGAACAGCTTTCTCATGTATGTCCCCTTCTCTTGTCCCATCCTGAAACATAATGAAGGGAGGGAGTTTATAGAGATATAGCAGTAGGCCTGGACCTGCTGTTGAAGGCTTTCCAGAAGTTTAAGCTTTTTTCCTTCTCCCAGCGTATTGTACTCATAATAGGTCTCCTTGGTTTACCCTTCAGATTCAAAACATGTAAGAATTAATCACTGCTCTGAGAGTTAATTCCTCACTGATGGAGAAAAGGTCTAGTAATACTTACCTGACACCTCATATTTCAGTGAAATTGTATTGTTAATATAAATAGTTCCCAGTTCATAAAGTAAAATATAATGTAAGCTTTTGAGATTTAACTCTATTTTCTGCAAGTTCACAAGGTTTGAAGAGTTTTAGAAATAGAAAAATGTCAAAATGAGAGTTAGCATGACAGGAGGGGACTTCCTACTCACAGTTCCAATTTTCTTGCAGATCTCATAGATTACCAGTGAACAGAGAAATGTATCTTCTTTTCAATGCGACCAATTCCAGATTTCCTCTGAAAAAAAAAACCAACAAAAAAAACCCTATCAGCAGAGAAAATAGAGGCTGCTTTAAAATTTCTCTTTCGAAATATTTTTGCTCTGCTTGCTTCGAGTTCCATTTCCTGCTTCATTGTTTTATTGTGACTGTAGTAGAAAACATATTCCCTTCTTTGTATGTGACTCATAATCATTGTTGCTGACTATTCATTCAGTTCAAACTTGCTGCTGTGTCCTAGCCCTTGTCTGAGACCTGCTTTGTTCTAGTATTTGGTTGGGAACACGAGTAGGTTTGATTCCTCTTTTTATACCTTACAAGGTAAACAAGGGAGAGATATTACATTTTCCATGGGTTTCCAGACATATCTTATCTTTTGTATTAGTCATTCTAAGCCGATGTTTCAGTCTGTTTAAAGTTGACCTCTTGAGTTGCGAACTTCCTTGAAAAACACTGATAAGTAAAAAAATTTTAACAGCAATTAGTGAGGGAGTGGTGGTGCCGTATGTTAGCATTAGCCTTTTACCTCAAGAAAGCAGAATGTAAATGTGGCGAATGTTCCTGGATAAAGAAATAAATATATTGGCAAGTCAGTGTGGTGGTTTTAGCATGGTACTCATGAGGAAAAGTGGCCTGTAGTTTAGAAAGAGCATCATTCAGAGTTGCTTGCAAAAAGACGTAGTTTCTTTGTCAAGTCAGTGAATGGAGGTGTGTTACTGAAGAGCAGTATCAGCCACCACGGCATTTTCCAGTGTTTCACCATTCTGAAATCCCATGAGGACACTGGTCTATTGAGAGCAGCTGTGCAGAGAAGGACTTGAGGTACTGGTGGATGAAAAGCTGGATGTGAGCTGCCAACATGCACTCACAGCCCAGGGGGGTTGGAATTAGATGATCTTTAAGGTCCCTTCCAACCTAAACCATTCTATGGTTTTATGATTCAATACATGGGATTTGTGTTGTGAATGGTGAAGGATCAAACCCTACCATAATTCCATGTTCCCCTCTTATTATACACTAGTAATTTGACCATGCAGGGTCAATTATTTCCAATAATGTTTTGGTTTTGCCAAGGCATTTGTAAACAAATGAAACACAAGGTTAGGAACAGAGTGAAGAAATCTCCTTTTAATGAGTAGCTTATTCAGTCATGGTTGTTGGTTTTTTATTCCTTTTCATGACTTTTTTGATTATTCAGTGAGTGTTTCATGTAAATAAATCTGAGCCTGGAACTGCTTGCAATATTAGTTCCACGCATGCATCATTATTCACTTTTTCCATTTTCCATTGGTTGCCTAAGCCACATGGCGTGATTTCTGATCATTGTCTTCATGAAAGTAGCTGTACCACAGTTTTACTAACAAAAGGAAGTTTTTAATCAAGTTTTCATGTTCTCATGGACAGTATGGGAACAACATACTGAATTAGATAACTTGGAAAAAACAGGGCGAACATTATTCTCACATCGGGTCTTTCCCTGAAATATCACTGTTAGAAAGTATAGGAAAAATTATATGAGCTAAGATAAGACTTTTAAAAGTCCATATTATCTGAGAACAGTAACTCCACTGGGTCTATATTGAGGAACAGCAGAAGAATCAGAAGAATGCCAAGATGGAGTGTATGGATCTATGGAAGAACAAAAGAGTGAACCAGTCCTGTACTCAAGGATCTGAATCCTTGCATTAACATTATGAATATGCCAGAACCCTGCCAGAGCAAAGAGGCTCTTATTCTAGCCAAGCTCTCTGTGCAGCATGAGCACTAAGAATCTCAGTGATATTTCTACCTGTCCCTTGTGGAGATCAGCCCTCTAACTGCAAGCCTACATAACGCTGGATTCAATAGTGCCTTATATCTTTTATCACATTTTTTTTCTGCTAGTTGTGACAGATCCTTGGTGTTATATTTGCAAACACCAAGTAACTGTTATGGGGATATATACTCATTCATTGTTTGGAAGGTTACAATCAGAGACTTGTTAAGCCTCCACTCTGTGGGGGTAAAGGCTGGTTCAGGAAATTTGAACTTCTTGATTATTTCTAAAGCACTGCAATATTGGTACTTGCCTTCATACATTACTACCATGTTAGAAAACAAGCCAGCAGCAGAATAAGGTAGGGAGCTACAAGAATATGGGTTTATGCCAGTACTGACCTAATAATAATGGGAACGTCCTACCATGAGCACTTCTGAGATAGCTGCTGCCAGGTCTGCATCTTCTGTGATTGTTGGATCAAAGCACTTGGTGGAAAGGGCCAAATCTTCCAGCACAAATGGTCAAGGTAAAGCAGGAAGTCATCAGTAATAATTAAAAAAAAAAAAAAAACCCCACCATTTTGTTGTACAGTGGATGGGGTTAGAATGAGTTTAACTACAAAGATACATGCAAACAAAATTAGTCTGTGCAAACACTCATAAGAAAAACAAATGAGCCAGGATTCAAAATAATAAATTCTGATCAAACTCACCTCCCTCCAAGAAATACAAAACACTCCTTTCTCCTCAATTATGAGGACAAAACAAAATATTACTTTTATTACAGAAAGGATAGTTCACAGAATCACTAGGTTGGAAAAGACCCATCAGGTCATTGACTCCAACCATTCCTTTCAAACACTAAACCATGCCCCTCAGCAGCTCATCTGCCCATCTTTAAAATACCTCCAGGGAAGGTGACTCAACCGCCTCCCTGGGCAGACTGTTCCAGTGCCCAATGACCCTTTCCATGAAAAATTTTTTCCTAACGTCCAGCCTAAACATCCCCTGGAGGCCATTCCCTCTTGTCCTTTCCCCTGTCACTTGGGAGAAGAGGCCAGCTCCCTTCTCTCTACAACCTCCTTTCAGGTAGTTCTAGAGAGCTATATGGTCTCCTCTCAGCCTCCTCTTCTCTAGGCTAAACAATCTCAGCTCCCTCAGCCGCTCCTCATAAGACTTGTTCTCCAGCCGCTTCACCAGCTTTGTTGCTCTTCTCTGGACTTGCTAAAGAGCCTCAACATCCTTGTGAGCCTTGTGGTGAGGGGCCCAGAACTGAACACAGGATTCAAGGAGTGGTCTCACCAGTGCCAGGTACAGAGGGAGAATAACATCCCTGGACCTGTTGGTCACACCGTTTCTGATACAAGCCAGGATGCCACTGGCCTTCTTGGCCACCTGGGCACACTGCTGGCTCATGTTCAGTCGGCTGTCAACCAACAGCCCCAGGTCCTTCTCCTCCAGGCAGCTTTCCAGAAGCCAGACTTCTCCTAGTTTGTAGCTCTGCACAGGGTTGTCGTACCCCAAGTGCAGGACCCAGTATTTGGTCTTGTTAAACCTCATGCCATTGGACTCTGCAGAGTGGTCCTGCCTGTTCAGATCCTTTTGCAGAGCCTCCCTACCCTCCAGCAGATCCACACTTCCACACAGCTTTGTGTTGTCTGAAAACTTGCTAAGGGAGCACTCAATGCCTTCATCCAGATCATTGATAAAGACATTGAACAGGGCTGGACCCAGCACTGAGCCCTGGGAAACACCATTTGTCACTGGCCTCCAGTTGGAGTTAACACCATTTACCACCATTCTCTGGGCCCAGCCATCCAACCAGTTTTCCACCCAGGAGCGTGTGCACCTGTCCAGTCCAGTGGATGACAGATTCTGTAGCAGAATGCTGTGAGAAAGTCTGTCAATGGCTTTGCTGAAGTCGAAGAAGACTACATCCTCAGCCTTTCCCTTGTCCAGTAGTTGAGTGACTTTGTGATAGAAGGCAATCAGGTTAGTTTGGCAAGACCTACCTTTTATGAACCCATGTTGACTGGGCTTGTTCCCCCAGTTCTATTGCATGTGCTGTAAGATGACACTCAAGATCACCTGTTCCATGACTTTTCCCAGCACTGAGGTCAGTTGAAAGGCTGTGGGTATGAATAAAACTTTATATTTTATTGAATTCTATTATTGTATTATATTATAATATTTAAGGATGTGTGCTTTAATTAAAATTTCTTTTAAATGTTAGTTAAGTAGCACAAACGTTAAAGGGGCTGAAAAACTTCGTGCAAAATACTTGGTTTTGGAAAGAGGAAAACCATTTTCCATTAAGAAAAATAACAGAATTGTATTCTTTTATATATATGCCATGGTTAGGTATTTATATCCTATTTCTGCAGGGTATCTGTGCATTCCCTTACAGAGTAGCAGCAGCTAGCAGGAGGAACTCTAGACCATTTTGGATCTTATTTCTCTTCGGGTGCAGAAAGGAAATCAGTAAACAAAGAAAATTCAGTTGAAAATTACTGATCAAAAATCATCAATAACTCTGCTCATTAACCTTGCTGTCACAAATAGGGTTGGTCAAGACTGGTTGCATCACAAAAATAATCAGGGTCTAAAGTGATGGTGACCTCATCACATCTTTATACATTTTGGCATGAAAAGAAGTAACAGAATCTCTCCATAGACTACACATTTATAATTAATACTGACTGGCTATATGAGTAGTTTTATGTGATAAAGATATTAAAATAGTGTCAATAAACCAGGAACAAGTGATGTGTAAAATAATTAACACTAAAGGGAACATAATAAATTACTTCTTAAAAACTATAGATGGATTATGTGACCCTGTGATTACAAAGACTATGGAGCACATGACTAGGTATACATCTTCTGGTCCAAACACCTCATTGCACTCTGTCAGATTACTGGCTTCTGACATTAAATAAAATTCGGATATGATTTATGGTGTGGCCTTTTGACAGGAACTAGAATCAGAAATGGTTTAGGCTTTGCCAGTGTTCAGCACTGTTTTCATTACCTGCTGATATAATGCAAGTATTACGTTTAGTCAACCTAATTATGTGTAGTTCTCCGAGATTCTCCCTCACTCCCTGTAGTCATTGTTCCACTCATAATGAAATTATCCTATCAGTTCGCCACAAGAGGAAGACTGGAGTTCATGAAATTACAGCTTTGTGTGTTTCCTCTGCAGACAAAGTGATACCAATTAAAACCAAACTAAAACAAAACAAAGAAAGCACAACAAACAAACAAACAAACAAAAAAAAAAAACCCTAAAAAAACCCCAAAGAAAACCAAACCAAGTTCAATTCTATTTTTAAATTGTTCATGGAGAACAGTGAGACTGGCCACTTCTGAATTCCAGGTACTGGAAATTTCATTTTCCTTAATTAGTTAAACAGCATCTATCTAGAAAAAAGAAGAGAATAGAACAACAAGAACGATGCTAAATAATCTGTCAAAACCTGACACCTAGCCTCCCCTATGACTGATTAGTTTGAGAGATCTGCTATGTGAAGTGAAAACATAATTTTGCACTTCTTCCCCTTCCCCCCCGCCCCAGTCGTTGTATAATTTTTTGGTTTTTAAGACAGCCTGAAAATGGTATTCTTATATGCAGACAGCAAAACACCCCAGTTCTGACAGCTGAAGCAAAGCCATCTCTGTGGTTTAGCAATACTGCCACACAGAAGACCTGAATTTGGGAGTGGCCTGGGGGCATTCTCTTTAGGAGGCTTTGATGCTCTGATGTGCCATAGAGGTGATAGCTTTGACTCCAGGCAGCAGAGGTTGCTGACTGCTACTGACTCTCTAAGCTTCTCCTGATGGCTGAATTATGACACATTATTCCTATGGTGTGGTAGAAGATTGCTTAGTCCTGTCCTGATGGGGGAATGAGTGAAGTTAATAGCTGATTCAGGTGCCATGTTCTGGTATACCGAGTGGTCCCCAAATTAATCTGTCTGTGTAGCAGAAGAACTGTCTACAGAGCTCCTGCAGCAGCAGCCAGGCTTCACACTATGTGCAACATAGAATGACTTCCTGGAACCATCTCCAAACTCCTTCTGCTTACAACCTGTGATTATTCCTCTGCGTTCCAGTGAATTACTACTTTTTTATTCTTCACAGTTACTAGCTGTTGTGATTTTTGTACCAATAGCATCCACCTGAGGACCAGAAATTGCTAGTATATAATTTAGTCTAGAGACATGGCATCCGTACCATCCCTTGCAATTTCTGAGATACCAAAATATCTCAAGTGTGCTGACTTTGGAGCACATCTTCCAATTCTTATTTCCCTGCACATTTCTTTTTTTCTTCTACTTTGCTGCCACATTAATACTGGGGTTTTTTGTGCTGGAACTCTGTACTTTTTATACTTCTCTTCTCATCAGGTAGCTCCAGTGTGAATGTAGCTATGGTACCCTGGTACTTGCAGGGTGTTACGGATGATATTTTGTAGTTAAGTTTAATGATTTTAGTACTGTCATCATTCTTTTCAGATCCTGCATATGAGCTCTGAGTGATTGCTTCCTTGCTATTTCTTTCTGTTGTCAATTTTGTTGCTGGACTCATACCTATGCATAATGGCTATAGGTCCACGCCTTCTTTGCTATGCAAAGTTTCTTGCTTAGCTGATGTTTCTCTTAACTGATCTGTTGCCCATCTATTGTCATTTCTCTGGAGCTCACATTTAGCTCCAGGGAGAGTTTACTCTGGTGGTCCAATACCGATACTGTAAAGTTGGGATTAATTCTTATCTTTCCTGCCTATGCTATTTTTCTTCTGTCCGTCTTTGAAAACTTGACATTGAAGATGATCATGTCAATTTTTTCCTTGCTTATGAGAAGAAGCTCTCAGTTTGACATTGTATTATTAAAGTTCTGCTGCTGTACATTAACTGTGGAGGTTCATAAGGGAATGTGATGTGAAACAAGTCCTATATGTACTCTTATAATTAGTGTTTCCAACTTATTTGATGACAACCATGTCAGCTGTGGTTAGAAATGTAGAAAATTTTGCAAAGTTATTACTCAAGTACTTGTTGAATTAAGGAGAAATTAATATGCTGTCTCATGGTCACAGGTCTAAGACAATATTTCTGTTATAAATGCATATTGCTTTGAGATTTTTGGTTTGTTGCTTGTTCGTAATTTCTGGGCCTGTTATACTGAACTTGCAATGCCAGAAAACAAGCTGCTTTATGGAATATTCAGTTTTGATTTTCTTAGTAGGCTAGATTAGGACTGCATATGGTCCTTATCCAAATGTTTTACCTGTATCTTTTTCAGTGAAATACTTTGTGACACACTATACACTGCAGCACAATCCACAATAATACTGTTTTTGGTGAGATGGATGAAAAGGCAGTCAGCCCTTTGGGAATTGTCCAAGAATAGAGGTGATGAGGCAAGCATTTGTAATTTGGGGATTTGTGGTGTTTTTTTTTTTTTTTGTTATCATAGAATCATAGAATATTTAGAGTTGGAGGGGGCTTTAAAGATCAACTAGTTCCAACCCCCGTGCCATGGGCCAGGACATCCCACTAGATCAATTTACCCAAGGCTTCATCCAACCTGGCCTTGAACACCTCCAGGGATGGGGCATCCACAACTTCCCTTGGTAGCCTGTTCTAGTGTCTCATCACTCTCATGGTGAAGAAATTCCTCCTAATGTCTAGTCTAAATCTGCCCCTCTCCAGTTTATACCCATTCCCCCTCATCCTATCACCACAAGCTTTTATGAATAGTCCATCTCCAGCTTTCTTGTAAGCTTCTTTCAGCTGCTGGAAGGTTGCTATAAGATCTCCTTGGAGCCCTCCTTCTCCAGGCTGAACAAGCCCAAATCTTTAAGCCTGTCCTCATAGGGAACGTGCTCCAGCCCTCAGATCATCTTTATAACCCTCCTATGGACCCATTCCAACAGTTCCATATCCTTCTTATATTGAGGATTCTAGAAGTGGACCCAGTGCTCCAGATGAGGTCTCACAAGAGAGGAAAAGAGGGACATAATCACACCCTCTACCTGCTGGACACACTTCTTTTGATGCAGCCCAGGACATGGTTGGCCTTCTGGGCTGCAAGCGCACATTGCTGGCTCATGTTGAGCTTCTCATCAACCAGCACCTCCAAGTCCTTCTCTGCAGGGCAGCTCCCAGTCATGTCATCCCCTTTCATATACTGAAATCGGGGATTGCCCTAACCCAGGTGTAGGACCTTGCACGTGGCCCTGTTGAACTCATGTTCTCACAGACCCACTTCTCCAGCCTGTCCAGGTCCCACTAGATGACGTCCAATCCTTCCCATGGGGCAGCTACACCACTCAGCTTGATGTCATCTGCAAACTTGCTGAGGGTGCACTCAATCTCACTGTCAATATCATTGATGAAGATATTAAACAGCATTGGACCCAGTACAGACTCCTGAGGGACACCACTAGTCATAGAATAGAATCGCAGAATCATAGAATCACCAGGTTGGAAAAGACCCATCAGATCATTGAGTCCAATCATTCTTATCAAACATTAAACCATTACCTTCAGCACCTCGTCCACCCATCCCTTAAACACCTCCAGGGAAGGTGACTCAACGACCTCCTTGGGCAGCCTGATCCAGTGCCCAGTGACCATTTCCGTGAAATTTTTTTCCTAATGTCCAGCCTAAACATCCCCTGGTGAAGCTTGAGGCCATTCCCTCTTGTCCTGTCCCCTGTCACTTGGGAGAAGAGGCCAGCTCTTACCTCTCTACAACATCCTTTCAGGTAGTTGTTGCGAGCATTGAGGTCTCCCCCCAGCCTCCTCTTTTCCAAGCTAAACAACCCCAGCTCTCTCAGCCGTTCCTCATAAGACCTGTTCTCCAGCCCCCTCATCAGTCATGGATCTCTGTCTAGACTTTGAGCCATTGACCAGAACTCTCTGAATAAGACCATCCAACCAGTTTCTTATTCACTGTATCATCCACCCATTAAATCCATACCTCTCCAATTTAGAGAGGAGGATATTGTGAGGGACCATGTCAAAGGCTTTACAGAAGTCTAAATAGATCACATCTGTCAGTTTACCTGTGTCCACTGCTGCGGTTACACCATCATAGAAAGGCACTAAGTTGGTCATCCAGGATTTACTCCTGGTGAAACTGTGCTGGCTGCCGTTAATCACCTCCATGTCTTCCATGTGCTTTAGCTTCTAGGAGGATCTGTTCCATGATCTTCCCAGGCACAGAGGTGAAGCTGACAGGTCAGTATTTCTTGGGGTCATCTTTTCTGCCCTTTTTAAAAATGGGCACAATGTTGCCCTTCTTCAGGTCACCAGGGGCTTCTCCTGACTGCCATAACTTTTCAGATTTTATGGAGAGTGGTTTGGCAACCACATCTGCCAATTCCCCCAGGATTCTGCAATACATCTCATCAGGCCCCATAGACTTAAAAATGTTCAGATTCCTCGGGTGTTCATGAACCTGATCCTCCTCTGCAATGGGAGTAGATTTATCCCCCTGGTCACCATCTTGCTGTCCCATGACCCAGGAGGGGTGAGGAAAGCAGTTATGAGTGAAGACTGAGGAAAAAAAGTTGTTAAGTACCTCAGCCTTCTCCTTATCTGTTGATACAAGGTCACCATCTCCAGTCATGAATGGGGTTATGTTCTCTTTGACCTTTCTCTTTTGATTGAGGTACCTGTAGAAGCCCTTCTTGTTGGTCTTTACTTCCCTTGCCAAGTTCAGCTCCAGGTGCACCTTGTCCTTCCTGACCTCTTATGTCCTCTTAAGTCCTTCCTGAGTTTTCTTATGTCCACAAATAAGGCCGTTCACATTTATGTTAAATGACAGAGAGTAAAATTCAGAGAAAAATTCTGTTTGTACAAATCTTTAAGACCAAAAGGTCTTAATGGATTCCATACGAAAGAAAAAGATGCTGTCCCTTGTAGAATTCATGTTTATGGAAGAATACAGTTCCTGTTCTTTGCTACACACAAACATTTGTATGTTTTTTGTTCTGACTTCTACAAGTTGTTTATTTTTGAAAGATCAAGCTTGTAACAAATAGCACAGTAGCAAATAAGTAAGTTGTATCCTAGGATGAGGAGCATTTATCCTTGTTGAAAACATAGAATTTCAAACGTTAAGATCAAGTAATCTCTAATAGCAGCCAGGAAAGGCAGCAATGTAGCTAAGTGATTAGTAGAATAGTACACAGAGACCCAGCAGACTTGGGACATTCTCGGGGACCTGCTTAGACAGGACACTTCACTTCTTTCTGCTTCAGTTATTTCATCTAAAAATGGCAATAATAATATTGTCATACTTTGTGATGCTAGGCAGTATTAAAATAACCTCTTCTTTACATGAAGGAACTAAGAGATATCACAAATACAATTACATATTTTGCAATGGGCTGTTGCTTTCAAGGCTCAGAGAAGTGTTAGCAAAGTTGCTATTTTTAATTGCAAAAAATAAAAAGTGGTTTCAAGTTTATTACTAGAATGAATTTTCTTCTAATAAAAATAGTATTTCATTTAAAGCTTGCTTGCTGAAGAATTTATAGTGCATTCACCACATCAAGTCTCATAAATTTTATTCATTTTTAATATAATTACCTTATTCTTTAGTTGTTCTTATTACAGCAGTAGTAGATAACATATTTGTTTTAAGCAGTGCTTCTTTTCAGTGATGACTAACTCTTTGAAATAATTAGATTCTGAACCAAAATTTTCGTGTTTATTTTCAACCCAAGAGTGAGTATTTTGGATGCTAAATTTTGAAAATCTGAAACCAACATGGGTTATTTTCAGGCTAAGAACTTCAAGAAATGTCATGTATTATTTGGTTTAGTTTTTAGCATTTCTGAAATATATTGCTCAGTCTAGTCTCCCTTCATCAGTTTGTTGAGTTTTGTATTCATCTTGTAAATGAAAAAGAAGGGAAAAGAGAAATTTTTTTTTTAAAGTATGTAGCAACTTAGGAATTCAAGTTGATGGAAAATCAACTAGGGAAATCTGCGTAAATCACTTAGACACATAGTTTCACAGATCTATATAGCTAAGTCTCAATGAAATAATTGCATTCTGGTTGAAATTAATTACTTACTAGGGTGTAAGGTGTTCTTAAAGTTTTGGTTTTCTTGAAAATTTTGTGTGGAACTGAGTAGCTATCTTGACACCAAAAAGTAGCTGGATATAAATGTAGTAAAACCCTTGCTAAGGCTAGCAGAAGCCACCAAGGCTCCCTGTCAGTCAGGGAGAACAGCAAAATAGTGCATTGATATTTTTTAAATTCCTGGAGAAAGGCTGGAATGCCCTCATTAAATGGGTGCTTGTCTGGGTGCTAGGTTACTTTGGTAACCTAGTTTTTTTATTTAGTGACTGGAGAATCAAAATCAGAAATACAACTTCATTCAGTCATGTTGGTGTTCCCTCCATTGCATGTAGGGAGATTTTTCATGTCAAGCTAACCTTTATTCTCTTTTAAATCCCTCCTGAAAGGTTTCTTTCTACCTGTGCCTACAAATCACTCCCATATATCTTTGATTAGGCAAGTGACTCTTGCTTTTCTGCTTAACTGTGTGGTTTATTGTTACTTAATTCTCCCAAACCATCCCCACCCCCTCATATCTCATGACCTTTGTCTGATATGCAGATTGGGAAAGTTTTGGGGTGTGAGCTCTATTATTTTACCTGTACGTTTAACCTGGAACAAGGGGACTGATCCTTACCTGACATCCTGCACATCATGATAACACAAAATAATAAAAAAGGATTTTATAAGCTAGCAGATATTTACGGGGCAAGTGATAAATTTCGAAGGAGGCTTGTGTTGTGTAAGCAAAGAAGTATGGTTAAATATTCTACAGGAACTTGAGCCTATTCAGTGTGTAAATAATTTCTAGCTTTTCTACTACATTAATACACAATCAACTCCTATGAAGACCTAACTCCTTTGCTTTCAGGGATCCACAGTCCTTACCTATAACAATAGCCAAGCTCAGCTCAAGATATATTTAAAATTTTTGCTAATCAGCAGGGATTTGAATGCTTTCTAAGCATTATTCTGTTCATTTTAAGTGCCACAATTGGAGCTCTGTCACTAGAAAAGGAACATTTGGGGGTCTGGGAAACAAAACAGGAATGCAAGCAAGGTAATTATAATAACAGTCAACTCTGGGAGCGCAGGATGTGGTGGTCTGTGGCGTGAATGCTGTTCCTCACAACCCCAGTCTGAAATTACATACTTCCACTAGATAACTCAAAAGAAGTTTTAATATTATTTTTAATAATGAAAATGTTTCAGTCAGTCTTCTGTGTATTCATTACAGCAGGAGTGGTTATTTCATTTTTTAACAGGAGCACTTACAAACAACTCAAGTGTAATAACCAGCAGCATAAAATTATCAGCGATTCAGCCAAAGCTGAACTTCTCGCTTGTCAAACAGTGCAGATTGTTTTTTCTCTTTTTTTCTCTTTTTTCTTAGCTCTTAGGTAAATTTCACTGCTTGGTAGCATCTCACACAAGACAAAGAGCAGGAAAGGGATGAAAAAACATGAATCGTAAGCATTGCAAGGCCAATACAATTACTTGTTTGTGAATGAAAACCAGGGTTTTGAGCTAAGTGGGAAATGCTGGCTGGGAACTGTCTTGAATCCCTGCAAGTAAAAACATCAGAGATCAGAAAGCTGGTTCCAAAGGCAAGTGAAAGGTTGTTGATGAATTACTTTCTGTGTGTTTTAATTACCCTATCATCCTGAGATTTTTGTGTATTGATCTGAACAGTAGTAATAAAGCGTTTTCCTCCCCTCACTCCCTCCTAAGCACTAGAGCTTTGTCTATTAGGTATGCTTCTAAAGAGAGAAATTACTCATCTTCCAGACTAGCATGGAAAAAGCCGGGGGAGGGGGGGGAATATACATGGGCGGGCACAATCTCTTCTGCTATTCAATATGTTTAAATCTAAATTGTTCATATAATTATTCTAGCATGTATTTTCTTCTAGGCTGCAGCCAGGCAGAAAAATTTAAAACATGAGAAATTGGACAATGCTAATGTGAAGTAAAATGTAGTTAAATGCTACATTCCTTTCAATGTCATTTACCAATAGTTAAGTACCATATTAAAATTAAAGGAAAATATTAGCCTGAGAGTCAATGTATTAGTGGGATTTGCAATAACTAATATTTGGATAACCCTGAAAAAAACCCCTGAAATGAATGTTGCTAACAATTCAATCAAGAATGGCTCTGGGCAAAGGTGACTGGGAAGGATACCTCAGAATAAATTTGAGAAAGTATTTTTTTTGTGAGCTCTTCGGGGTTCCCTTGTAATTTAAAAGCTATCTATTCACTTTAAGTACTAACCGGTGTAAATCATGGCAACAAAAGATATGGAAAATGACCTTTATTAGGTAATGACGAAAGAAGAAGTAAAGGTAGTTTCACAACAGTACTGAAAGGAAAGCATTTTGAATGTCATGTTACATGCAAATAAACATGGACACTCATTTGAGCCTCAGTTCCTTGATGAACAAACTTACACTGAGACTTTTGCTCTTCTTCATATGGCAAATTCTCTCATAAAATCACAAAGCAAGACACTAGCAAACCTGAAAATGAAGTATGTCTGTCCAGCTTTTCACTCAGCTAACAGGACAAGCTGCATGTTTCCCTCTTTCCCTCTCCTTGTAAACAGGGCTGACAGATTCCTGCTGGCACTTGTGAGGCATGCAGGTTATCAGACACCAGTGGTGCCCCCATGAAGCTCTTGCATGAAGGATGGGGCACATGTATGAGCAATGGGATTCCAAATCCCATCTTTACCCAATAAGAATTAATAATTAATTAATACTTAACACCCATCTAGTCCTTTACAAGCATTAGCTAATTGAGCTAATTCACCCAAGGTCAATCTTTTATATTTTCACAATACCCAAGATCTTTTTGATCATACACCCTAAAGAGTAAAAACAGTATATCTGTACTGTTAGTTTTAGCCTAACATTATTTGGTAATTTTGATCACTAGGGATGGAGTTAATCAAATATCCACCATGTCCCATTTTTGCATTTTTTCTTCCATGTTGCATTTACTATTTTTATCTTTATTAATAGCTACTGCTCAGTGGCCTTAAAGAATTTCACCATTCAACAGAAACTTTTCTTTCCAGAGACTTATGCTAATTAGTACCTTGTTTGTGGCTTCAGTGTGATTTATGAGCTACTCTGAGCCCTGAATAACAAAATATCATACTATCTCTGTAACTGTCTATTAATTTGTTTATCTTTCTATCTGTCTACCTATCTGTTGAAATTTAAAACAGTGCAATAACTTTGAGAACAGTGACATTAATGCAGCCTTAGATTAAAAGAATGTTACTTTATACAGGCATAAATGTAATTTAGAGGCACTTAGAGGAAGCAATATACTTAACATGATTCTTGGTCAGTGAAGACAGGCTGATCCCACTCATTTTGGGATTGCTAATTTGCAGTTAATTAGGAGGACTGATTCTGTTCTCTGATGCATAGGCCCAGCCCTAAATGCATTTTTCTGGTTTCCGTGGCACCATGCTAGTTATCATTGTCATGGTGCAAGTATAACTGAATGACATGGTCCTTCATAAAACATAATACTCAGGGAGTTTGGGAACGTCAATCTAGTAACCACTAGCAAACATTTTTCTAGTTTACCCTGTACACGATAATCTAGTGCCATCTGCATTTAAAACAACTTCCAAATTACATTCCTTTGGGAAAGTTTATTGCAATCAGCAAATAAAACCAGAGAGTTGATTTAATCCTCAACTAAAATAACACAATTTCAAAGTTTGAGGGAAATAAAATATTGACATTTTGCTTGAAGGAACTTGTATCCTTAAATAAATGCAGTGGGCATGGCATACTTAAGCTTGTACCTTTTATAGAAGCTAACATTTATTTTCAATGTGTTATGTCTTGAGGAGATTCTTTCCCTGTGCTCTCAAAATGCAAGCTGGTATGAATGGATTTGGGGGAGGAGTGAAGATGTAGGAATAATCTGCAGTTAGTGTGGGCTAGCAGTAAATCACTGCTCCCTTAGAGCGGGAGGAAAGCAGGGGGGCAGCTGTGCTTCAGGAAGGAGTCTCAGGAAACAGTGTCTTGTGGGACTGGCTTGTCGTACTGCAGGTTACACCGGACTTGTGTAAAGGCAGAATCTGTTCTCCCCATCCTGCATGATTTATTGAAACAATGGGACTTCCAAAAGAATGTTTTGGATGTGCCTGTATCCTTGTGCTTTAAAGCAATTCACAAAAAGTAGATCTAGCAAGTTGAGCTTTTTTTACATATTACTTGGTTTCAAAGTAGTCCTTTTTCCAAGGCTGGGGTTTCAATACAGCTGTGGGTATCAGACCTCACAGGCTGTGAACCTTTACAAATATAAGCCAGGACAAGTCTTAGTCTGCCTCTGTCACACCAGGCTGTGTCTGGCAGCAGTCATTTTCCCAGGTAGTTCTCTTTCTCTGCATCAGTTATGTCCTTTGCCATTCCACGTTGCTGTTACAAGCAGACATCATCCCACCTTTATCCTACCAAAGTTAGAGTTACATTGGGGTATCCTTCCATGCTCAGACAATTTTTCTGGCCAGACTGTTTTTATAAAGGAACACTTTGCACCAGAAATTCTGCCCCAGATTATATGCCACAGGAGTACTATACTAATGAATCATAAATAAATAAAATTCATTCATCAATTTACAGTCAACTAGGCAACTTTTCAAAACAATTCTATGGAAAATTCCTAGATGCTGCTCCGAAGTGTGTTGAGTCAGTCTGAAAAAGCACAGATACACTAAACCTGAGATCCTATAGAGAGCCAGAAGCATTTTGTTATCCAACAAAAGAGAGAAGGGAAGAAAGAGATAAAGAAGACTGAGATACTTGCTATAGAATAGTCCCCAGACTCAGTGGGAAAATTTCAAAATTTCAGTATTACTGTGTTTGACATTTTTCTCTTATCCCTTAACCTTCCAATATTGCAGTCCTCAGTGCCCACAATCCTGTGAACCACCGGTTGCAAATAAAATGAAAAATATCAAATATTAAAATATCCACCAGATGTGAGCATGCAGGGTAGTGAGAGCAGGCAATGGACACACCTCTCAATCAGTCCCAACAGCTCCTTCAATACACACATGTGGTTTGTTGTCAGTACTTGTGGTTGCAGCCCAAAAGGATCAGTATCAAAGCAAGTGCTTTCCTAGTTCAAAGCCAAATTTATGTTTGCTGGCTCATTTGAATTTTTCATCCAGACTTTCATGGCTTCCTTGTGCGCTTGTAATTACCACATCTTTAAAACCTGACAATCCCTTCATACGGGCCAAATTCTTTCCTTAGATTGTGCTTGTGCTCTGTGCAGGGGTCCAAGAAAAGACATACATATGCTCTCTACAGCACAAACTTTGGGCCTAAATTTGATCCATAAAAATGCAAATAGAAATATAGGCAAGTTATGAGTGTGTACTACACAGAAAAGAAAAGAAAGTAATTCACAAGCTTCTGAATAGTATCCTTGTGGCCTGTCACATATGTCTAGGATCTCCAGTAGACATTAGAATAAGTAGATAGCTGAGTATTTTCCCTTTGAACAGTAGATCAACCCAAATCTGCCTACCAGAAGAATTAAGCAGAAGCTTAATTAATCTTGTATTAATATTTCCAGTGGATGTGTGTCAGGTTTTCTCCCAGTTTGAATACCAAATCTCTGATCTCCACATGTTTGCTTCTAATTCCTTCTTAGGGCTTAGCTCCCATAAATTTCCATCACCAAGAAGAGGAGCACCTGTGCAACTTCCCAGCAACACAAAAGGAGCATAAACCAGCATCTCATGTTTCCTCTGGAGTGGGGAAATCCCACTTAAGTGCAGAGTCAGTGAATCCAATACTTACACCACTGCACCTACACTCATATATTCTGGCTACACATAGTTTGGGGGTGACTCGTTGGTAGCGAAGATCAGATAGCAGGAAGCTTTAAACCTGGTGTGGAGAAAAAAAAGACCTGACCTAAAGATGATGGGGCCATAATTAGCTTTTACTTGCTTTCTACACTCTTCTTTCTGGACACAGAAATGCACTATAGTGAAGCAGAAAATTGGAAAATATTTGTAGAAGGCACCAAAGGAATGTGCTTTTGATTTGAACCTTCTGTGATAGGTGTCTTTTAACATCATTGTTAACTCCTCAGTCACGCAGTCAACAGGATAAGAGCCAGTCTTTCTCAGCTTTTCCACTCTCACACTTTTGGAGGTCCTGTCCATCTCTTAGAAGCCAGTTGAATTCTCTTCAACATCAGCTTATCCTTTTCCTGTGACTCCCAGTTTCCTCTTTCCTCCATTTAATTTCCCTTTTCCTCTCAGGTCTCCCAGACTAATTCATGACCACCTCTGAGTAGAGTCAGCAGCCCAACTCAGCCACAGTGACTCCTATTATCCCTCACTTCCCCCTGTGTGTTTTTAAATCCTTTCCTGACCTCCAGTAGGCCTTCCTACCTTGGATAATCCCACTAAGGGGTGCTAGCTAGTCTGGGAGTCTCTGCTGGGCTTGCATCAGCCTGCTACATTCAAATCTCATGCTCTGAGGCTTCCTCAGGTCAGACACATTCTGCAATGAATCTGACCTGGGGAAGCCCTGAAGCACAAGATATTTGAAAGGAGGATCAGTCTGAGGTTTGAAGTGGAGAAGGGGGGCGGCGGGGTGTGTGTATGAGATTCATGTTCAGACCAGGTCTTATTGTTTCTGAACCAGTTTTTCCACTGCTAGCTAACCATCACAGGTACCCAAACCACATTTCCTGAGCTATTCAGCAGGTCAAATTACTTGTTATGGAGGTGGAAATAAGAAATAGGCTTTCCCCCCATTTTTTTTACCTAGAAAGTAATTTATAAAGGTGTGTATGGATGTACTCATGTGTGTGTATGTAGTGAAAAATTTAGAGATTACTATCATTCCCTGAATGAAAACAAATAAATATAAGTGTTCAGCATATTTGCTTAAAATGTGAAAGAAAGTATTATTGATTAGTGGTGTGTGTTTATTTACACCATTTTGGTAGTGTTAAGATGTCTGGCTATAATTGCCAGGACCTGTCCACCTGTCAAAGAGCAACTGGATTGTTTCACCATTGCCTGCCAGCAGTAAATCTCTAGGTCTGTATGGGCCTCACACAAATGGGAAGAAAAAATACTTTCTAGAAGATTATAAAAACCATGTGCTTCCTAAAGCTTTTTGGTTGTCATTACTCTGCCATATTTTATTATTCATAGAATTTGGGTATACAGGGTAACCAAGTATGATATAATTGTTTTCATGTTTTAAAAAAACCCAACAAAAATGCTTTAACCTTGAAATCATGACAGAAAGTAATTGCATTGTACATATCAGTTCTTTAAAAAAGGAAACTCATTCTATAAATAGTTCTTGTATCCAGCTATGCCTAAAATGGGACTAACTCTATGCAGTATCCCAATTACATAATAAGGTATATTGAAATAAGTCTCCCTTAATATTACGTTGCAGAGGGTTTGGAGTCCAGAAACAACCTTGCAATAGAGACAGGGTGACCTTTTGAATACAAAAATGAAATGAAATACACTTTCATTTTCCAGAAATATACATGAAAGTAAAAACTTGACAGCATGGAAGAACATAAGCAAATATATCTTTTTATTTGAAGATAAAAAGAAGTAGGGGCTAGATAGGGAAAGAAAAAAACCTGTGAAAAAAACGGATGATGCAGTTTTTACGAATAAGCAGCTTAATGTATCTTGGCACCCACAGTAAGCCTTGTAGGAGCTCAAAGTGCCTCCGGCAATCTGTGAGCAGAATAGCAATTTTATTACTTTGTCATTAAACCAATTTCACAGCAGTATTGTTTGTTAATGAGCAGCGGCAAACGAGCGAAGATGTCACACACTGGAATAGCAGTGAGATTTGTGGCCCAAGCTCAGAGCTCTAAGATGGAAAGACCATGGCTATAAAAAAGGAAATACTTTGGGATGAAATGCAAAGTCTATACAGCAGAGCTTGTGTTTATGAGCTACCATTTTGCTAAGAGCTGTGAGAGAAATAAAGGTCTGGAAATATGCAGTTAAAACAGGGCCTATAAAATTAAAACCAAATTAAAGTATAACAGAGAATTACTGCACAGGCTGTACTCTACAAAAAATATTTTAAGTGATGAGGTGAAATCTAAATCAGTTTTGTTTGAATTTAGTTGGTATTTATAAAATTCAATAAAGCAATGCCAAATTCAAAACCAAAGCAGCAGCCACAGCCCTGTGGTCTCTGATCTGTAAGCTTCACTTTGAAGAAATTCAGCTTACTAGTACTTAATTAGCAACTTGCACTGTCTTTATGAGCAAAGATGATGTACAGGTTTATATAGGAATACAAATACCGAACAGACATAATCAGTCTGCCTGCACACATGTGCATATACTCATATACACACACACGCATGCACGGACGCACCCTGATTCTGTGCTAAACACTGAATCAGAATCACGTAGCAAAGATAGATTACATGAAGCTGAACTGCAACATTTGATGGGACTCTTTTTTTTTTTTTTTTTTGAGCCAGGGCTGATCTTACAAAGAGATTGGGAGACAGCCTTGAGGGATACAAGAAACAGTGCCAAACAGGCACATTACTGAATCCCTGCAAGGCATCCCGAGGTGAATTTGCTGCCTGAGCTGTCTTTCCATGTTTATACACAGGGAAAACTAGTTCAAGCAATGCAATAAGTGGATCAGCATGACTGACTTAAAGGAAGAGGGGAAAATTAGCCCACCATTTTGCTCCATTTGCACTAGAGATGGGGAAATAGTTTTGCTGTCAGGACTTGCTTCTGAGCCATCTCCTTTCTTTCCTGTAATAAAGCCCCACCCCATTTGTTTCTATTACAATCATATTATTTAGCATAATTATCCTCTTAAAGTATCTAGATCACTATAAACACTTCCATTCTTTTGGCTGCTTGCTACCCCACCCTTGAGTATTTCAGCACTGTGACTACTGTACATTTATGGAATGCTTTAAGGCTACAGAGAAAGAATAAATTTAGTGTATTTGCGTGCCTGTGTGGATCTTGCTCCCAGTTTCTCACTCTCTGTGTGCGCAGTCAATATGAACAATGCATTTCACTTCAGTTCACAAGCACACTGACCTCTCTATCCAGTGATTAATATTTTTAGATGCTTGGTTTCATAGCTTGGTAACTTGTGCATGTTTTCTGCTATTTAACTAAATGGGAGAAGGGGACGCTGCAGGAAATGCTCTTTATTGAGCAGTAGGCGGTGCTCACAGTTCTGGGAGCTCAGCTTAAGACTGTTTTCTGCCTGACAGGGCAAGACCCCTAGACAAATCACTGGCTGGGTCTATGGTAGTTGGCAGCCATTCAAAACTGGTTCTCTGCCAGCAGTATTACTAGATAGCCAGACAGATCAATTCACTTTTACATTCCCGCCATTATTTATAGCACACTGTATATCTGCTCTTGCTTATGAACTAATGATTAGCAAATACAGTACACATTAAACATAAGCATTTGTTCTGTGGAAGGCTTTCTGGTGCTGATATTGCAGATAGTTTTACAGGTCACAGAGCCTTAAAAAGGATTTAAAGGGCATGTCTTCTGTAACATTTTCTCCTTTGAAAATGATGTTCTCTTCCCATTTTTGTGTAATTGAAGAGGATAGAAAAGTTTACTCGCTGTTCATTTTTCATTGAATTCTTGCATTTCCCACTTCTCCCACAGACTTCTAAGGAAAACATTTACAAAGAGAGGCTTTTACAGTATTATTTGTTACTTAAGGACTGTAATTCTATGTATTGCTTAGGCTTTTCTTTTCAAAAACAGCCATCAGGTTAGAAAAACAACAACAAAAAAATACCCATTAACCCTGCTTATATTTTAGAAAGAGTCGGGGCAATGGTAATTTTGTAAACTGTAGGCAAATCAGATGACTGGTGTGAAAATAACATACTTTTACCAGACACTTGTGGCTGTTAACATACTAGTTACAGTATTAATTGCTTCAGTTACTTAGATTTCTGAGCTACAGTAAGAAAGGTCAAGCCAAACCTAAGGCATCAGCTCTAAAATATCACAGATCTACCGATTTTTAAAAAGTAGATATGATCCAGAATTGCTGGCCAAATTAATACTATGCATAAACACAGCAAAGTAAGTGGGTCTGCACAATTTAAAGATTTTTAGTTGAAGGGTGCTGCTCTTACCACAAGTTGCTGTGAGGTAGCAATGTATATGCTTATTACATTGAACATTATTTCCTCGTAGAGTTCACTATAAGACAGCAAAAACTTTCACTTCTTCTCTGAAATGAAGTTCAGGCCTACTGTAGCATGTGAACTTTCAAAATTCCTGCTCACCCTGGCCCACATGAATTTGAAGTGTGATGCTGGTTGAAGAAATGTGGTGCAATAAGGAAAACTGGTAACCTGGTTTCCTAAATTGTTAGGTAACTGATACTTTTGCCTTGTATAGGGTGTGGGGAACACAATGTCAATATATTCTTAAGAAGATGTCCTCTTTCCATTTGGCAACAGCAGCAACAAACCAACCTCCTTGGTAGATCCAGCTCCTTACTGCCACTTTAATACAGAGTGTGCTGAGGTACTCTGGAAGTGCAGTGCTATGGTAGATGCATATCAGGACACTGAGATGTGTTACTAAATAGTGAAAGTTAATATTAAAATGGTAACCTGTATAACCGCACCAAAGCGGTTTTCACTTTGTACCAAGTGAAAATCTGGCCCAGTGGAAAAGTAAAGATAGAATTAGTTTTTCCAACCACTTTGCATCAAAAACAAGTGAAGAGGAAGAATAGAAGTGCTTGAAGAATGTAAGATGCCCAAAGGGCATATGCTCTGGTAAAATCTTTCTACTCAGACAGATGTGACTAAAGATGATTTGTGAATGTTCTGCATTTTGTGTGATCATCTCAGCCCTCAATGCATACAAAAGCCCCAAATACCTATTAAACAAGGAATATAACAGAAGTATGTTATTCTTCCTTTGTATAAGTAGTATATGTATCAAGATCTGGGTCAGTGAAGAACTGGGAATGCTGGCATGGCAAAAATCTTCCCGAGTCAGAATTCTTGAAGAGACACTTGTGTCTAGTGACTAGTACACAAAAAATTATTAACACAGAATGATAGACCTTCCTATAGCTGTCTGAAAACTTAGGTATTTTCCTTTTTTTTTTTTTTTTTGTTATTTGAAAGACAAAATTGCAATGGTGAACTCATTAGTTCAATGTTACCAATGCTAAAAGAGCAATTTCTAAGTAAAACTGAGCACTGGGACAAATTAGAAAATTTAGATTGTACTTTTATAGGCTTTTATTCTTATCCACTTAAAACAAATAAAATCATAGGAGATTTGATGTTAATCTGTTGTAGGTGTGTAATTTAAAGATGGCAGAAATAAGAAAATGTTATGTTTCATCTTAAAAGCTATCAATGAAAGCAGAAAGGGATTAAAAAATTTGGATCATCATAGAAGGGCATTTATGTAAAATCAGGAGAATTATAGTCTAGAATGCGCTTGCTACATTGAAGAGATTGCAAACTTTCTTTGTTTTCTACTGAGTCTATCATTTCTGCCTTTTTCTTCTATATTTCTTACCTAAATTCAATGACTGATGTAAAATACAGTCCAGACAAGAGTTTCTCAAGCCAAAATTCCATATTGCATTTGCATTGTAGAAATCTCTTCTTGGCCAAGACTGCCACTGAGGCAAACATTATTAAAAATTAATCTTTTATTGTGGTTTTCATAACATTGCATTTTACAGGATTTTTTTATACAACAGCTTTTATCAGACAACATAAAATATGTTGCACTTCACTTGCACGTTTCAACGTAAATCAACTCACAAAGAAGTTTCTTCAGCTCTTTACGTTGTCTGTCCTTGTTCATTTGTAAACTCCCAAGTTTAATAAGGACTATTTTCCCTGTGTAGGAAGATTATGTCATTTTACATGGAGAAAAAATAATTTTAAAAGCAACCCTACACTTAAAACCTGTATATATTTTATGTTGATGGGCACAGTGTCCTTCCTATAAGTAAGCCAGATTTGGAAGATTTGGAAGACACTGGGAGTATTTTGGTTTTATACATTCATAAAGATATCAGGATTTTTCTATTAACTTTACAATGAAATTTCCTTAACACTGTACTCTTTTTGTGAAGGTCTTGAATGTGGTGAGGTGTGTCTTTCTCCCAGCTTCAACTTTTCAGTGCCTACTAAAGCCCAGTAGTTTAGTCAATGGGATCTACAAAAGAAGAGAAATGAAGGCATAGTAGTTGAGTTCCCTTCTACACAGGAGAACAGTACTTTTTTCTGGAGGGAAAGATGAACCCTGCTGATCCCTTTAAGATCCCATTACTCAGACTTGGGGGGAGTCAGCTCAGGAAAAACCAGCCATTCAGTTCCAGATAAGGCTTTTAGTTAGTTGCTTCTAGCACATTTGGTTTTATTTCTGATCCCTCATTTCTCACGCGTTACTCCCTTTCTGGGTGAAAACTAGATTCCATCTTCCTCACAGATGCCTTGGTTTTTCCTGAGGTGAATCATTAGTGTAACATTTTTTTAGAAGTTTCATTATGAATGTCTATGGCCTTACTTATAAAGAGCTAAAATAGTTTTATTTAGAACCAAAAGTTTTCACTCTTGGTAAGTATCCTATTGCTAAGTTTAATCAAAGACCATTGATACAAAGGACAAAACAGATCAGTAAAAAATCCCAAGATTACTGTTGGCTAACTTGTTTGTGAACAAACACTCTCAGGATCCATTCTCCAGATGAAGCCTAACTCCATTAGTCTGTCATAGCACCTGCCTAACTCTCAGTCATGTTAATGAAGTTATCCATGTGCTCACAGACAGGCACATGCTTAAGTAAACTGCTAAATCAGGGACAGCAAGCCTCAGTAGTCTCTGCATATCGAGGTTCTGGAGAGTTGTGTTTGCATAAAAGCAGTTCTGAGGAGAAGCTTTATTCCTCAGCTGCACAACTTAATGGGTTTTTTTTTACTTGTCAAAACTCCCACTTAAATGTAAATTTTTGTTTGGCTCCAAAAACCAGAGACAAACCCAGAAGCAGTGCTGTGCTTTGAGCCTTAGTTTGGCTATAACATTTCCCTCAGTTCTGAGATATGGCATGATGGTAATGCAAAATTAAAGATGAGTCCCAAATCCCTCTTTGAACCGGGGCTGAGGCTTATTTCTGTCTGCTGAAACCCAGTATTATATTAGTTTCATGTAATTATGTTCGCTGGAAATATTTCCCACAACTTGACTCAGAAATTTCTGGGTTTTCTTTTTCAGAGCATGAGCCCAGGACACCTAATTTGTAGACTTATTAGTTATAATACAGTGGCTTCTAGAAGCTCCAGCTCAGATGAGAAACTTGCTGTTGACAGCTTCCATGGGGTTGATTTCAAATGGCTCTCACATGCTTTTACAACTGCTACAAGCACATGTCTGTTTTGGGTACATGGATAGCTTTGGAAATCTGTCCCCTAAATTATTCAGTCACCTGACAATGTTATAACACTCCACGCAGACTTTCAGACAATAAGTATCAGCAATAAAGTCAGCGAGTGGATTGACCATGTGAACAATGTACACTTAGCAGACTGTAACACTGAGGTATATGTTTCCACAGAGGTATTAAACCATCAAGTAATTAAACATTGAGGTAATAAAGGTGAGCTATTTTTTTTTTATAAATTTTTTTGTTCTATGACAATATATTAGAGAACAAGATAAAAATACATTAAAACAGCATTAAAATATGTTAGGTAGAAAAGCATAAAAATAACATACAAACATAAAATGCCTTTTATTCCTAGACATAAATGTACTTTGTTGTTTCATTCTCTGACTTTCCCAGAAAGTCACACTGGAGCACTACGTAGGTTATGTAAGGCAGTAGTTGGGGGCTGACAGATTAAGATCACTTTTTCAAAGTGATTTCATTCTTTTTGTTTCTCCTTTAGATTGTCTATGTTCCTGTTTCAGAGCCTGTTGAAGTGACTTGGACTTTTTCCACAGATTTCAATTCTGAGTTTTGATTCAGTCCTCAAGTAGCACTTCTAATAAGTTACTCAAACATCATTTGCAGGACAACATGTAGAGATATTTAGTGTTTCCTGCAAACTGGAAAGGAAAGGACTCTTGTTACCAACTTAAAGGACTGTAGCAATTTCTGTTATCTCGTCTTTTCTTCATCTGTTATGACATGGAGAGAATAGCAGATAATTGCAGATACCTGCAGTAATACCTGCAACACCACAAAGGTATTACAGTCCTCAGTACTTTTCACTAGCATGTGAAATCGGAGAGAAACATCTGTAAACCGTACTACAGGACATGTCCCTGATATAGGTATCTTATGTTGACCTCAGGGCACAGAATTTGTGACTGTATACTCCAGTAAAATCGAGGCTTATAAATTGTCTCCAGTGTACTTGGTGAGTTACTGTTTACCAATTCAAATTAACTGTGGCACAGTAGTAATGCAGGATATGCCACCATGGAGATTATACAGAAGGGAATTTTTACCACAATCATCTTCTCCCTACACAGGTTTTCTTAATGCTGTGTCCATAATAACCTACTCTGACCTTAACTTTGCACAGCAACTTGCTTGTTCAAGATGATGCAAGCTACCTGAAACATGAATTGTACCAGTGGAAACACAGTTCTTTCTGCTTACACTGGCATACTTAGAAAAGGGCACCAAGATTCTTGTCTCCATCCACTGTAAAACAAGCACATAACATCAGCATCAAAAAATCAGAAGTGCTCTGGTATATGTGCTTCACTTCTGCAGTCAGTCTCCAGGTCAGGAAAAATGGCATGGCAATGAAATAATAACTGTTTTAAATGACTTGTTTATTTATACTTTTCAAATATATAAAATGGATTTCTTTAAAGAAAAATGAAAATGACTGCACTGACATTTACTACTTATATCATTCCTTTAGGGCCCAGTAATGACTGGGCCTGCAATTTATGTCCTTTAAAATATGATAAAAAATTTTGGGAGATATTGCTCTGATGACACTCATGCTTGTCCCAAAGTGAATGAAAAGAAACTTTGTAGATGTTGAGAGACTTTACATAGTGCAAAACCAGGAAAAAACAGACTTACTCTTCCTATGGTGTGCCTAGGACTAGGTCCCTGAAAAAAGCTGGATCCTGATACTTAATCTCATTTCCACCTCTTGTTCTTTGGTTAGCCTCTGGCAGTTTGTTTTTCGCAGTGGAAGCCGAAGTGTCTTGACTTGGCTATTCCCCTCTATAGTGTTCACTTCATCAAAGCAGCTGATGGGATCTGTTTTCAAATGAGCCACATATTAAGAAGAATTTCAAGTTTATTTGCTCAATAGGAAATGTATTTAAAAGAAATCCATGCTAATAAACCTGAATTAAAACTAAATAGAGTTGAAGTGAACCAAAATACATAGGAGCTTATATATTTCCCCTCACCACAAGAAGGACGTTGACGCTCTGGAGAGAGTCCAGAGAAGAGCAACGAAACTGGTGAAGGAGTTGGAGAACAGGCCTTATGAGAAACGGCTGAGAGAGATGGGGTTGTTTAGCCTGGAAAAGAGGAGGCTGAGGGGAGACCTCAATGCTCTCTAGAACTACCTGAAAGGTTGTAGAGAAGAGGGTGCTGGCCTCTTCTCCCAAGTGATAGGGAAGAGGACAAGAAGGAATGGCCTCAAGCTCCACCAGGGGAGGTTTAGGCTGGACATCAGGAAAAAATTTTTTACAGAAAGAGTCATTGGGCATTGGAACAGGCTGCCCAGGGAGGTGATTGATTCACCTTCCCTGGCAGTGTTTAAGGCACGGGTGGATGAGGTGCTAGGGGGCATGGTTTAGTATTTGATAGGAATGGTTGGACTTGATGATCCAGTGGGTCTCTTCCAACCTGGTTATTCTATGATTCTACGATTCTATGATCGATAAGCACACAGAAGTAGTTGGTTTGCATTCTGCCACAGTTTCTGAAGTCTACATGAACATCGTTCTCTTTTTTAAATAAGGAACTCTAATAACTCCTATCCAAACATGAAGATACCATGTTTTACTGTGCTTTGGTTTAAGTTGTGTTCCTCAACATGTTCATAGAATCATTTGGGTTGGAAAGAGCCTTAAAGATCATCTAGTTCCAACACTCTGCTTTAGGCAGGGACACCTTCCACTAGACCAGGTTGCTCAAAGCTCCATCCAGTCTGGCCTTGAACACTTCCAGGAAGGAGGGCATCCACAATGTCCTTGGGCAACCAGTTCCAGTACTTCACCACCCTAATAGTGTAGAGTTTCTTCCTTAGGTCTATTCTAAATCTACCCTCTTTCATTTTAAAATGACTACTCTATCACTGCACGCCCTGCTAGAGTCCCTCCTCATCTTTCCTGTAGGTCCCCTTTAAGCTCTGGAAAACTGCTATAAGGTGTCCCCAGAGACCTTTCTTCTCCAGGGTGAACAACTTGGACTCTCTCAGACTGTTGTCATAGTAGAGGTTCTCCAACCCTTTGATCATTTTCAGGGACCTCTTCTAGACTTGCTCCAACAGATCCATGTTCTTCTTATGGTGGGGGCTGCAGAGCTGAATGCAGTATTCTGGGTAGGGTCTCAAAAGAGCAGAGTAGAGGGGAAGAGTCACCTCCCTCAACCTGTTGATATAATGCAGTTTTGCCCACAAATATATTAAAAAAAACCAGCTAAATACTTCAGGTGTCCTAGTTTGCTGCTCACACTGAGGAAGTACAGTAAGTTCCTCCTTTACCTGTGTGTTGTAGATTCCCACTGTGGTGTTTTTTTTTCTCTCCTTTATGATCGCCAGGTTAGAATTCTTCTTGTTGTCTGCAAAAGTTAAAAATTCTTTATTGAGTTTTTTTTTTCTTAATCCTTCTCTTTCCACCTCCTTTTCTGAGGGAGGCATTAACCTAGGAAATGAAAGCATAGGAATTTGTCTGCCTATCACTTTGGTATAGTGTTTATCTTATGGATATACCAAAACATTTGCAATTTCAGTTCTAGTCCAGTTCATAACAGTACTTGCAGAAAGACAGTTACCTGTGTTTATTTTGTGGTTTGTGAGAGGTGAATTGGTGCATCTTGGAATACACATCATACAGTCAGAATTTATTGGAATTTTCTTTGGTAATCTCTGAAGAGATTGCTAACTGAATGGATCATGAAATTGAAAAAAATCAAATTTTTATTTAGAAATAAAACTTATGAAATAAAAAGCACAGAATGAAGACAACGTTCCTTTTTGTAGATTTCCCAAAGGCAGTAAATTCCAACTTATAGGAGAAGAAGATAAAGTTGATAAGAAAAAAACTCTAGACAATAAACAATTAAACACTCAAAAATAAAGAAAAAAGAAAAGAAGAAAAATATCCATCGAATTCAAATGATGAGGTAAAGTGCTCTTTTATGTTCCATTGCACGTCCTGCAGGAACAATGACATCCTTTTGAGAATCAAAACTGAAATCTAGGCATTTTTAGCTCACAGGAAAATATGTGTTTTGATTGAGCATTTATATGAGCGAAGAATTCTTAAATATCGGGCTAATTATCCCACATAATAAACCTAATCTTAGATAGACTTCTGAAAAGTTACATGTGAATAACAGTTGCAGAACAAATTGTAAACCAGACTCTAGTAATTGTAGCTAGAGCAATCATGGCCTGAGCCATCATCAGAATTTCAATCAGAGGAAGGTAAATCCAGTGCAGTGTATAAGCATGGATATATTAGTATCTAGATATTTTTGTGCCCTTAGATACTAGTATCTAGATATTTTGTCAAAATGTCTCAAAAACAATATAAAATGTATCATGACAACATAAAGAAAATAAGAGGTGAGATGGAAAAGAAATAATTGCTGATATCATTAACCAATAAGAAACTGAGCTTCACATAGACTAAGGACTTGATTGTAGGAATAGGATGGAGTATGATGCATATCAAAAGCAGTTACCTACTTTGCCTTTACTCATGATGGTGATGTGTATATATTACTAACCACTGTTTGCTGTAGGTTGCTATCATTTTGGTGCTAGTTGTTTCCCTGGCTTGAAGGAGATGTGTGTGGGAAAGGAGTCAGTTGTAAATTCATCTCACTCTCACTTTTTCTTTATTTACTTGCTTCTGAAGGTGCAAGTTTTATATGCTCTCATTTCATAATCAGAGTCATGATTTACAATTACTTGGTTCATATATGTTAACAAAGAGAATATGTGACACATTCAGAAACCAGAAACAATTCACTTAAACTCAAGCCCCTACTTCAACCCATAGTCTGTCCTCCCTTTGTATTGCTACCAAAGAAGAGTAAAATAAGCGTCTGCCATTCTCTTTCCACTTTGACCGCGGTGAGTCTGAGTTTCTGTCCTCTGTGATTTTGCATTGTATGTTTACACTGTATAGTTTACAAGCTGTTATTTTAGTAGCTGGCGGGACCTCCATTGGTAGATTATCCCCTACATTTGCTGAAGGATGACAGTGGTGATGTATTAGGTCTTTTCTCTTTTAACTACCATGATACTACTACAATGAGCAAGTATTCACTTCACACTTCTCTTCCTGATAATCTGTTGGTATAGATCTGTGGTTTCCTTTCAACGTCTGGTTCATTAGATGGTATAAATGTGTGTGTAGCATTTTTAGCTGTGGTTGAGGAAAGCAGGGAATGTCGAGGTTAAGGTTTATTACAACTGTCATGTTTAAGAGCGGAGAGCTATATACTATTTCTGCTCTGAGCCTCTGCACATAACTCCAGTTGACACTGGAGTTATGCATTAGCCTGAAAGCTGTTTATTGCCCTGTGAGTACTCTCCATTTCTATGGGTGATCAAAACAGAATAGATCTGAGTATCAATTATTTCAAAACTCCTTGAAACTTTCTGTGAAACTGGGTTAAAGAAACGAATGTGTAGCATTTAGGAATGTAAAACCTGAGACATAATATCTTTGTCCTCAAACCCACATACATACAGTCATTACTTTAAAAATATTCAACAGTGTCATTTATTTTGTAGAGGGCATTATACAGTTGCCCTCCCCTGACACTAGCAATACAAGTGCTTCATTAGGGAATAAACCCCTGAAAGCTTGGTTGCAATTTACTTCTTTACTTCCTGCACACAGTAACAATGATAGTTGGATTGAAAAGCATTTTAAAATTCATAAATATATAAGTAGCCATTATCTAGTGGAAAACATATGTCTGCCTATAGGACCTGATCCACTAGTCAGTTACTCCAATTTTCAACTAATGTAACTCCATAGTAATCAATGAGGGTGCGGCTGTGCAACTGAAGTAGTATAAGCAAAACAGAGGGTTTAGTAAATGTAAGGGCTATTTTGTTTAAAATTAAGGCAAACGTTTTCATTGTGTGTTTATTATGGCTACCTTAATCCAAATGCCCAGAAAAAAAGGCACTTACAATAACTGGATAGTTTAAAATCTATTTGTATTGAGACTGACTGACAAAAAGATGAGAATTTTGCTGCTTGCTTCTTTTACTGGGAGAAAAAAAAAATATGCTGTTTGGTATTTCTTCATTTTTGTGGGGTAGAATTTGTTTAAAAACTAACTAGATATAGTTTCTCAGTAAGTTAATAAGACAGTGATTTCAGCTGGAATTTGTTTTGATGGTTAAGACAAAGATTTATAGATTAGTTAATAGAAAATGAACAGTAGGATCTTTATATGTTCATAAATGTAAACAGCTTAAGACCAGAAGTATATTGTTAAACCTTCAGTTTGAGCTGGTTTTCCTTCAGTTTCATGCAAATCCTCTCTGCACTGAGCAGACTCGAGTTTGGCTGAAATCTCTCTTTTTTTTTAAAAAAAAAGCATCCCATCTTAATTTTCCTATACAATATTGGCTCCTAAAGCGTTAATCATTACATTATGTATTAGTAAAGCAAGTGTGGAAAGCAGAATAAGTAATTCACAATGCTAAGTTTGTATAAAAACAATTCTTTCTGCAGCCCTCCAGCTCTGGGGCAAACCTAGCATTATAGCCCAGGGGATGAACATAAAAGTAACACAAGACTCTGGTGTTATTTGCAACCTTCCAATAGCTAAGCTTTTTGTGGAGGGTCCACTGTGGAATTTCAAAGACAATAAGCAAACTTGCACCAGACAAATAAAGTTGTATTACTTTACATTTTAGATGTGAAATATAAAACAGATACAGTGTCGTTCAATCCTTTATCAAGGTGACACAACCCCCAAAAGCTTTGATGTGTCTATTGTAAACCTCATGAGGATTTGAGTAGGAAATAAAATCAGATTAGTTTGTTTGACTCGCCTTTCTAACTACATGCATTTAGTAAGGGCTTCTGTACAATTCTCTTCCCCTCTCTTTATTGTGTGGTTTGCTTTGTTTGCTTGAGTTTAAAACTGCCATTACGTGAAAGTGTTGCAAGTATAAATAATTTAGAAGATAACTCTGTGGGGATTCTAATAATATGTCCCAGCTTTTTCTAATAGCAACACATTACATTTCGGAGAACTAGTATTCTATAGGAACGCTTCCACAATATCACTGTATCATGCATATTATGGATATTGACAATAAAATAATTTTGACATCTACTTAATTAAGTGTATTTTCCTTCCTAGAAGTGTCCCTTTTGTTTATGACTTGCACTACTGCATTAAATTCTGCAAAAATACCCATAGGCTTCTTGAATGGACAGATGGATGGACAGACAAATACATCCATTTGGGTTTATCTGTGTTAAGTGTTTAGATGTAGCACCTTTCCCCAATAAGAACCCACAATGATACAATTATCTAACAATGCACAATTGCTTCTAAGGGAAATCTGGAAATCTAATCAGTTAATAGATGTTAATAAAGACAAATGTATAAACGTAATAAGTGGGTCAAACCCGTAGAGTCCTACTCTGTTTGTTGTTGTTTAAGGGGGAAAAAAAAGCTTTTAGTGGGCCTTCTCTTACTTTTATCCCATCATTTTACAAATTGCTTAGCCAGCTCTTCTTAGCAAATAGTAACTTTAAGTAGGCCAACACCAAGCTCGGGCTGCATGCACTTGGTAGTAGTGATAGTGTAGCTGTTTTTTTAGGAGTAGGTAAGTCCAGTAGTTGAGTCTCTTTTTTACCTTTTTTAATATTTCTTTTAGACCCCAGTAAATGAATGCATGCTGCCAGTCTGAACAACTATTGTTTAGAGAAATCAAGCTCTTCATCATTCTAACCTCATTCTGAGCTCTTTTGGAAAGTCATAGGGCAGGCAAGCACTGTTTAAATCAGTCATAAGTAAAAGCCTCCTTGGTGCTCTGCACACAACAAACAATGAAGATTAAACAACTCTCACACAAATGCATAATATTTCAGCTCTTGGGTCTTAGGACTATACTTATGGAGGAAGATACTGATTATAGAAAAGCTGTGCAAAGCTACCTTTTCTTAAAAAAAATCAACATTGCAGAGCTTTATCAACATTTTATTCACATCTTCTGTTCCAAAGCGTAGCTGTGTTTGGATGATTCTCAGGGCAAATTATATAGATATTAAAGTAAGCATAGTCCATTCAAAGAAAATGGAACACAGGAACTGGGAGGAAAGTGTATTTATCATTTGAAAATACTGTGAAAAGGATTCACACTAATGACTATAAGAGAGTTAAAATTACTGATGACATGGAACAAGCCACAGCTGTAGCTTCTGCAGAGATTGCTTGGCTAACAAACTACTACAACAAAGAGAGCATTGTTTAAAAGAAGCTTGTGTTTTAGATACAGACAGGTTTATAACCTGTCGAACAAAATTGACAGCAAACCCAGAGCAACATTACTCTCTCTGACATTCTTAAATACAAGTCTTACTCCTCTATACTCCTCTAGGACTCCTTGTACATTTATTCCCACTGCCCAAAATCCATGTGCATTTCCTAGTGTTGCTCTTTCTTTCACATCTCCTACATCTGCCTCTCTTCCTATCTCCTTTTTAACAATACACCTCTTTTGCTTCTGCCTTCATCTCTTCTCATCTTGACTATTTTAGTCCCCTTCTCTCAGGATTCTCAGTTCAAATTCTTCACTGCCCTCCTCACTCCCCTCCACGCCCTGAAATGCACCAAATACTCATGTTTCCTTCTCACACATACATCAAAATCACCTCCTACTTTAAGCACTTCAGCAGCCTTCCACCATCCTTTTCTGGATCGACTTCAAAACTGCCTTTTTTTAGACAATGCCAAAATCTACTTCAACATAGGTGTCTCTTTCTTTCATCTTCTCCTCTCTAGTTTCTGTCTAATGCTGCCCTTGCTGCTGTTCTTCCATCTCATTTGAAAAATCCTTCCTCTTTACCATAGCTCCCATCAAAAGAGATTTCTGTATCATTGGTGTTAGCTATATATTTTCTCCTTTGCCTGTACCTACCTCCTAATTTCTCTCCATGGAAACTGGCTTGGAACTGAGTTCATGAGCAAGATTAATACTGTATGGCATGCTTAAGCAGTTATTATAGAACCGTGCTATATTAGAAAACCTTAACAAGATCTAGGTAGCACTTGGGATAAATCTAGTAGGAGGATGAAATAGTTGGTTTTGGTGTGGATGAAAAACACATATACAAAAATTTTCACTTATCAGTTTTTTACCTGTATCTAGTACACCTGAAAATGAACTGTAGACACCTATCTTAGACACACCTCTTTGTATCAAGTTTGTCCCAACGATGAGATGCTTTCAACTGTGAGATTTTTGTTTCAAATCAGGATGTGGAATTTGACATTATGATGCTTTAGTATTTGTTTTTTTGTAGACCCTAGTTTCTTGGAGCAAAGGAAGATTGGTCCTCTAGACAGACAATTTATTTGACAATGAACACATATATCAGGCATCAAAAATTAGGCAAAAATTGGGCCACTCATCTCAGCAGAATTGATTGGTGGTTAAGGGATGTATATATACATATAATATATCTGAAGTTTTCAACTCAAGATTCTGTCAAAACCCATTTAGAGTGCTAAATTCTTCTTTAGCTATTCATCACTATATTTGTTTGTATTTATTTTGCTGACTCACAGAGTTAATGTATTTCATAGAATCAAAGAATACACAGGTTTGAAGAGACCCACCAGATCATCGAGTCCAACTATTCCTATCAAACACTAAACCATGTCCCTTAGCACCTTGTCCATCCATCTTTTAAACACCTCCAGGGAAGGTGAATCAACCACCTCCCTGGGCAGACTGTTCCAGTGCCCAATGACCCTTTCCATGAAAATTTTTTTCCTAATGTCCAGCCTAAACGTCCCCTGGTGTAGCTTGAGGCCATTCCCTCTTGTCCTGTCCCCTGTCACTTGGGAGAAGAGGCCAGCTCCCTCTTCTCTACAACCTCCTTTCAGGTAGTTCTAGAGAGCAGTGAGGTCTCCCCTCAGCCTCCTCTTTTCCAAGCTAAACAACACCAGCTCTCTCAGACATTCCTCATAAAGCCTGTTCTCCAGCCCCTTCACCAGCTTCATTGCTCTTCTCTGGACTCACTTCAGAGCCTCAACATCCATCTTGTGGTGAGGGGCCCAGAACTGAACACAGGATTCAAGGACTGGTCTCATCAGTGCTGAGTACAGAGGGAGAATAACATCCCTGGACCTGCTGGTCATGCCGTTTCTGATACAAGCCAGGATGCCATTGGTCTTCTTGGCCACCTGGGCACACTGCTGGCTCATGTCCAGTCGGCTGTCAACCAACAGCCCCAGGTCCTTCTCCTCCACGCAGCTTTCCAGTCAGACTTCTCCTAGTTTGTAGCTCTACACAGGGTTGTTGTGCTCCAAGTGCAGGACCCGGCATTTGGTCTTGTTAAACCTCATGCCATTGGACTCTGCAGAGTGGTCCTGCCTGTTCAGATCCTTTTGCAGAGCCTCCCTACCCTCCAGCAGATCCACACTTCCACACAGCTTAGTGTCATCTGCAAACTTGCTAAGGGAGTACTCCATGCCCTCATCCAGGTCATTGATGAAGACACTGAACAGGGCTGGACCCAGTACTAAGCCCTGGGGAACCCCACTTGTCACTAACCTTCTGCTGGATTTAACACCATTTACCAGCACTCTCTGGGTGCGACCATCCAACCAGTTTTCCACCCAGGAGAGTCCAGGCCAGAGGCTGACAGATTCTATAGCAGAATGCTGTGAGAAACTGTGTCAAAGGCTTTGCTGAAGTCTAGAAAGACATCCACAGTCTTTCCCTCATCCAGCAGCCGAGTCACTTTGTCATAGAGGGCGATCAGGTTAGTTTGGCAAGACCTGCCTTTTGTGAACCCATGTTGACTGGGCCTGATCACCTTGCTGGCTTTTTTCTGGAACACAGGGATGGCTTTCTCCTGAGTTGCTAGGATCTCCTTTATGAAGAGCTCCCAGCCCTCACGGGCTCCCCTGCCCTTAAGTATTGTCTCCCATTTCCTGAAATGTGTTTGAGACCTCAGGTGAGACACCACAGGCTATGCTGTATTAGGCTAGATTTTACTAGGATTAAAGCAGACATGGCATTACTCGGGTCTGCTAAGCCTCATGTGATTTATAAAGATATAAAGTAAATCTTTTATGATTATGATGATGCTAAAAATTTTGTGGTTGACAATATAGTCACATTGGAAAGACTGAATAGAACAACTGGGGAGGAATCAAGAAAAGGAAATGGAAACTAACTCTCCTTTACTAGTTCATCTGAATGGATGTATGCTTTTGTTGCTTTTATTATTCTATTTTAGATGGATGCAAGTTTGCAGATTTACAGATTTATATAGGCATATTTGATTTCTGAAATAGTTAAGTATTACAGGATATTCACTATTGAATTAAAAATATATATTTTTCCAAGGATTGAATGTCACCGATTATTTTAATAATCCATAGTGAAAAACAAATAATAACTTCCCTCCTTCTATCTACTGATTTATCTTGGGGCATTTTTTTCTATTTTCATATTTTTTTATTTTACACAATATTTCTATTGACCTTAAATTTTGTGTTTCTTTCAAAGGCTGGTTAAAGATGTCCTAAAACTTTGAACTTCTTATGAAAGTATTATTTTTATATTGGCTTATAAACTAATTAAGCCACAACAAAAAATCTGTGTATAATCTTTTGCAAAATATTTCTTCACTGATACATATATATCATTTAAACTTCATAAGAGTGTCAAGCACAAACCCTGAAATCTTTCGTCTAAGCTAATCTTTATCTTCAGCCATCACTGATTTTTCCAGCATCATCACCCAACTGGTGCCTAGTCCCAAGATGTCTAAAAACTTTTGATTCCCATATACTTGTTTCCATTGGTGAGCCTGCACAAAATTATTTAGAATGGGATATAATTTAGAAACCTGGAAGTATAAACCTTGCAGTACTGAAAAGTGAGCTATTTCCCTCTCCATGGTTATTTTATATAGAAGGTACCTCCAGGAGAGAAGAGCAGGAAAACAAATACATATATGGTGATAAATAGGTGGTAACATGTTCCATAGTGACATACAACTTTCAACACAAAATTGGCCTTGCCTCAGTGTATCTCTCCAGGAGCCAAATTCACCCAAAGTCCTTGTCATACATCAGCCATACCAAACTTTACATGTAAGAGGCAAATGGGATAGAGGGAGTGCTATACTCAATGGCTCATTGGCTAGAAAATTCACTTGTTAAATAGGATATATGTTTGCAGATCTTCTCTTCGTCTTGATTTAAATCAGTGTCTTAACTGTTCCAAGTGAGTTGAGTTTCCCAATCAATGGGCTATTGAACATAATGCTTCATCTTTACTCTTTTTCACTATCATGCCTTTCTTGTTCTACTGACTGCAAGTTCTGCTGTGTATGTAACAACTAGTCAGTAGAACAAAATTAAATAAGAACAAGGGTTTGACTGTACAGCCTCTTGGTTAAAGCTCCAACTTCTCATGTATGAGAGTTAAGTGCTGGTTAATTATGACTGTATAATTACTTACTTCAGGTGGAACATCTTCAGTATGAGAACTGAAAGACCTTTGTTCACTGTACTGAATAGCTGCATGATTCAGATATTCTTTTAGGATGTGACGAACCCATGCTCAAGTCTTTGTTCCAAATCAAGCAGGATAGGGAGACAAAACTTGATCTTCTTCTTTCCAGATAAATAGTTAAATAATTATGGTGTCAGCTATAAAGGAAAGAGATCTTTATCTGTGTTGTTATAAGAAAGAATAGACCTGTCCTAAGATGCCCGTCTCATGAAAAGGATTCATAGGAATCCTGACTGGACCTATATGACTTTCTCTAACTCAGAGATAAGAGCATAGTTACAGCAGAAAGTAACTCACTGTTAGGATATACATATATATATCAGCAAAAAATATGGCAGGATGTTAAAGGTAAAAATCTACACACCTAAAGAATTTAGGCACTATCAGTGGTAAGTGGGGCCTTTGTTTTTTATTAAGAGAAAAAAATGTAGTTAGGTATCTAAGTCCATCTTCTGGTGATTCCTGGAACATCTAACCAGATACAGGGATTTCCTTGGGAGAAGATCACCAACAGTTTAGGCACTAGTGTCAACAACCCTTTGCTAATACTGCCTCCTAACTTGGAATATTACGATTAGCTTTACAGGACCTGTGACGATTTTGATAACAGCACTTGGTCATTTTGAAAATTTTCCTCATATATCTGAGTACTTTACTAGACCAGGCAGAAGAGATCGGCATCATTTGATATGGCCCTGCAACTACCAATTTTGTGGGCTCAACTGCAGGTTTATACATATATTCTTAGATGCCTTCAACCCTACGCAGTGCATGAACAATTAGTGAAATTCTCCTGAAAATTAAGCCTCAACACCCTACCAGTCAGAACAGTCAGAATTAATATTGAAATCCATCAGCAACCAGTTATTAAAGTTATGTAAGATCACACACAGAGTTTCCAAAGTGCTCTCATAGAGAAAGGTAAATGTTAGATAGGTTGTATAGATTGGGCTTAATTTCACAACAGATATCTCAATTGTATGCAAAATATGGGGTAGTGGAACACACTATGGAACTGGCCAGTTTTCATTAAAGAAGTATGTGCTCAGCTTCATTTCTTTTTGTGGTATGATTTTGTGGTACGATTTAATTTTCACATGAGATATTTCAGCAGCAGTGACTACATTAAGAAAGACTTCTTCAGCTATCTGTGCCTTAATGAAAGAAGGAAAAATACATTAACAGCTCCCTCTTTAGCTGGGGAAGCCAACAACAACTGAAATGCGGTGCATTTGAGCACAGGCTCTTCCAATGCTGTGTTATGTCCACAAGCCAGCTGAGTACTGAAATCAGGGAACTCAGCCTTTCAAATGCTTCAGAATGCACAAAACCTTCCTTATTTCAGTCCTTAGCTTCTTCTGAAGAGTGAAAACAGCAGAGTGAAAATAAATGGTGTAACATTCATGTATACATTCTCAGTCATAGCATATCTGGCCATCTAGGACCCCTGCGGAGCACCAGCAAGCTTTATCGCTGACTTGCCAGCTGTACTTTGCAATTATCTCTGGTGAGCCAGTAAGGTAGGCTGGGGAGCAAAAGCTGAGCCCTGAGGGAGATGAAGCACTGGTCAGAAAGTATAGGACTCTGGGATGTGGAGTGATAGGCTGAGGAAATGGTTTCACTGAGGTTTTTTAATTTTTCCATTCCATGACGCCAAACCAGGTTTGGCTTACAGAAACTAAGACACTAGGGTACATGAATCACATCCACATACAAACAAACTCTAAAAAATGTCCCTTAGAGCATATCTCCCTGATTCCAGCACAATACAGAGAACACAAAATGTGATGAGAGAGAGAAAAAGTTTCACCAGTTATGACTCTGGGAAGTTCCATACAATTACCTCTTTATTTTATTCTTCATTTTAATATAACTTTATTTCATTTTAATATAAATTCCCACACTTGCACTGCTAATAACTTCAGTCACTGTAGAGCTTCCATAACGTGGTAGGCTGCAGCTTCATGTTGTCTGTGGTGTTGACACATCTTTAGCTACAAAGCCACTGGACCCTCTGGTTTGATAAGTTCTTGCCACTGGTAATAGAATAAATATAGGGAAAAAATGAACATGATTTTGCATCTACAGAGAGAAAGAAAATTAGTATAAGCAGACAGTGCAAAGAGCAAAACACAGTGGATAACAGCATGTAGGTATGACTTACTGAGAGGTGATTAGGTGTATCTGGATAAGAGCTGTAACATGGGAGATGGGGGGGTGGTATTTATACATAGTGTATTATTTATGCCCATTACTTCTAATTGCCTAACTAGTTCTCTTTTCTCTCACGTATACTTTAGTACCCACCAACCAGAGAAAGAAAGATATCTGCAGCTAAATATCTGCCAATTATTACGGACTTTTGCTTAATATTCTATTGTTCCACAGACAGCACAGTTTTTAATATATCATTTTATACTATCCTGTACATCATCATTTTCCTACCTCCCTTAGGGTCCTGACTGTAATAGTTCTTATTTATTTCCACAAGCTAACATATATGCAAAGATCTTGTAGTCATGATGTCGCCCCCACCACCCTCATCTCTTCCCATCTTTGTGTTTGTAATCCGTTTTGTCTCGTTTTAAAGCTGCAGTATAAAGAAGTGTGAACACAGCCTGTGCATAGACACATACCAGGGTCAAATTCACAGCTTGCTGTGTGGTTCCCTTCCCCATCGGTAAACACACAAGACACTCATCTTCCGCTTGGCAGCGTTATACTGCAGCTTTTTCTTGTGGTCTATAGATTTCTTTTTTTGAGCTAATAAACTTAAAAACAGATGAGAAAACATATAAAGGAAAACTCCTTCTCTATTCCAATGGTTGAGGCAGGAGTTTAATAGCCCCTGTAGTGACTGATCACGTCACAGAATCTGCTCACCATCTTCAGAGTCTAAAAGAAGTGAACAGAGCATTGATTCTGGGCTGCGACTGCTGCAGTCTGGTTAGTTGCATCAAATGCTATTTCTTACTGACTACTTGTTTTGCAAAATGGATTGGGGTTTTTTTGAGGAGAATCTGTATCAATGTAAGTTGGCGGTGTCTGCAGCTGCATTGCTGTCTCTGAAACAGTAGGCATCTTTAGGATCAGTAGTTCTCAAACTTTCAGCAGTGTGTTTCTATAAATATATTTTGGCTGTATTTTTTTAAAGTGGGTTCTTCAATCCAATTTCCTGAGGTCTACTGGTTGACAGGTAGAAAAATACATATTTTTTTTTCCATCCGATTTTCATAACAATGAAAAAGTGTACAAGCTTCATGGTCAAGACAGGACAGTAGGTAAAAATAAAAGTTATCTTAAGGCAAAATTTACTGTCAGGGAAAATGGAACATTCCTTGTGAACTCACGAACTGGTAGTGCATGTGCAGGTTGGTTGTAGATGGTTGCTACAATAAGGCTTCTTTCATACAGGTGTGTTTATGCCCCAGGCTTGCTGGCCACAGTCCATTCCATTTACAGAAGCTGAATTAAACAATAACTACCGCATTGCAAAAAGAAGGGGAAAAAAAAAGGTGAGCGTCAAAGGAGATGCCTGAGAGCTTTGTTAGGGCCAAGAAAAACCCTGTTGCAGTTGTCAGAGCTTGTTGATGTTGCAGAGAACGGCACTTTTTTTTTTTCTGCTAGATTTTGTGGTTCTGCCTTAGGAAAGAAAGTAAAATAGAACGGAAGAACAAAGTCCTACTCTATAAATCAGCAGCTGCTCCTTGCCAGATCAAAGGAGTGACATTTTTGCTCCTGGACTACTTGTCCACTTTAGGTGCTTGACAGACAGCTAACAGCTGGCCTGTTACATAGTATAGGAGAGTTGGGCTACATCTTCTTCAGAGCAGATGACAAGCTAATCAGAGATATCCATAGCACAGGACATGTGAGTGCACCTTGATCTCTTCAAACTTACCCAATACCTAATTGCTAAACACCTTTATGCATTTTTGGCAAGTTGCTTCTTAGGTAGTTTCCACTGAAAAGTAAGAAGGAGAATTAATGCCTTAATCTAATTTGATTAGGAAAGTTAAACAAACGTTAAATTTGTTGACAACTCTCCTTTTCGGATCAGTTTAGAATTGGCAAAAAAAAAATAGTATGAAACAATTAAGAAATTGTGTAAAATACTTCAATGTAATTTTATTCAAAAACTACACTTTTTAAAAAAAATAAAGTTACCTAAAATGAGGACCCCCCAACTCCTATGTAAGGAGTTAGATAAGTCGACTGTGTTTTCAAGACTGCTGGATCCTCATCAGTTTTAAAAATCTTTTCCTGTGAGCTTAAGTTAATAAATTAATACATCTTTAGATGCACAAGCTACTTAAGATTTTATAGGAGATCTGTTATCCACCTTTAGCATGGATGCCTAAGTCCTAGCAAATCAAAGCGCATGGTGAATTAGCTGAAATTGTATTTAGTATCTCCACAAGACGCATGTGTACAAACCTGGAATTTTAATGTCAGTAGTAAAAGTTTCAAAGTGATTCGGTTTCTAGTTGATTCCCATCTGCAATAAATCATGTACATGATGAGGTTACACGCTATAGCTTATGTCTATTGACTTTGCATTTTATCTGTACGGTATGAATAGCTAAGGAGGTATGTCTGTTTGTCTCCTCCCTTCCTTTCAAGTGTCTTTAAAAAGATCATTTTTACGGCGCATGATAAATAACCCGATGGCGCTTGGCAAAGAGCAAGATCCGTCGCCGGCGAGTGCCGGATGGCTTCAGGTGCGACCTGCGAGGCTCTTGTCGCCCAGCAGAAACCCAGGGGGAGAAAGGGATGACGTTTTGGCAGCTAGGCTGAGGTTTCCCGTGAGGAAGCCCCCGGGCCTCCTCGCCCTCCGGGGCGGGTATCAGGGCGCTGCCCGGGCCCCGCGGCCCCGGCGCGGAGCTCTGGCCCCACCTGATGGCGCGGGGCTGCACGGCGGGAGCCCTCACCTGGGGCGGGGCCGGGAATCACCCAACTGCCACCTTGGCAAAGACCTCGGAGACCATCGAGCCCAAGCGCACCTGTCCACTACCCAACCGCGGCCCTAAGAGCTTCGTCTGCTCGGCTGTTAAACCCCTCCAAGGACGGGGACCCAGTCACTGCCCTGGGCAGCCTCTGCCCGTGCCTGAGAACGCTTTCAGTACAGAATTTTTTCCTGGTGTCTGATCTGAACATACCCTGGTGCAACTTGAGGACATTCCCTCTCGTCCACATTCTTGTTCAGCCTGGAAGAAGAGAAGGCTCCGAGAAAACCTTATAGCAACCTTCCAGTACCTGAGGGGGTACAAGAAAACTGGGGAGGGATGTTCACAAAGGCCTGTAGTGATAGGACGAGGAGCACTGGGTATAATCTGCAGAGGGACAGATTTACACTAGACATAAGGAAAAATTTCTTCACCATGAGAGCAGTGAGGCACTGGCACTGGTTGCCCAGAAAAGCTGTGGCTGCCCCATCCCTGGAGATGTTCAAATACAGGTTGGATGGGGCCTTGGGCAACCTGATCTATTGGGAGGTATCCCTGCCCATGAAGACAGATTGGAACCAGGTGATTTTTGAGGTCCCTTCCAACTCAAACTATTTTATGGTTCTATTCTATGATTCTGTCACCTGGGAGAAGAGACCAGCACCCACCTCTCCACAGTCTCCTTTCAGACAGTTGTAGATAGGGCAGCTGGGTGGCCATGGGGCCTCCAGGTTTGTGGGGAGCAGCAGGGGAGCCTCGGCTGCAACTGGGGCCCCTTGGACATCCCTCTTCATTGTAGGGAGAGGGCCCTGAGCACAAGCCCCTGTGCCAGGAGCAGAGCAGAGCAGGTTGGCTTCCCCAGGTTTGCACTGCAGTGCAGAATCTCTCTGTGACAGGCACCAGCTATAGCCAAATCATTTCCCCAGTGCTCCCACGAAGTAACCTGGTAACCAGGAGTTGTGTGTTTAATGAGACAGACTTTCTCCGAGGAGAATAGTTGCCTGCCTAGCCAATTCTTATGATTTTATCACAAGACTCAAGTTATTTCATGTTAACTCATGGTCCCAGCTCCAGGAGACAATGGTTGCATTAGAATCTTTTCAAGTAAGTTTCTAGATTTTGTGGCTGAGAAGAGCAGTTTAAAATGTGGCACAATGTCTGAAAAGCTTGCAAAGTAAACACAAGAGGAGTGGTGTTTAAATTTCTGATATTTTTTTAGGACACTCACAGTTAAGAGGTAGGCAAGTTCATGATTTCTAACAATTGGCAGCTCTGAGTGGTATAACGTATTTTCAGGAGCTCCAACACGAACATACAAGATGTGGCAGAGGTCTTCGGGACGGTTAGTGCCTGCCTCAGTCTGCCTCAGGCACCCAGCTTAGTTGTTCTCTGTCATCTTCTGGAGCCTTCTCTCCACTAAACACGGATGCGGAGTTAGGTCCTCTGAATCACACCTTTGACAGATGTGAGATGTCTAAATTAGCCTAAGAAAATCAGTTTAAATGGTCCACAACCTCCCTTCTCTAACAAGCCTGTCCAAACCTACGTGAAGTTTTTTGTCAGGGAATGAACCTACCTGTCCCTCCCCCTTCCTCTCAAAACAGATCACATAAGTGACTCCATTTTTCATTATTCATGACTTAGGGAAGCCTTGTTTAGATGGCTCATTTCCAGATGACTAACTCAGGTTTTTTAATTTCTTATAAGGAATGCTGCAAATAAAAATTGGTAACCAGGTGTGGCATAGATTCAGTGAAGCATAAACAAGGGCTTTTTCAACTATTTTTTATAGACATGTACAGAAGGATGCCTAAACCTAATTCTGTCAGTGTAGAATAAATATTGGAGGAGAAGTTAAATAAACTAAGATAACTAGATTTTACTTGCTCAGATAAAAGTTTGGGTGATAGACAAAGACCGCTGTGAAGTCGGCATGGGTGGTATATATTGATAAAAGCATTTCTGCAAATAAGTCTTTTCTAACGCAGTCTGAAAGACTGCGTTAGAAAATGCAGTCTGGGAAATAAGTCATTTTCTAGGTTACTTTCGAAAGCATTTTTTGTGGATAAGATATAATGTTTTATTAGTTATTTTCCCTTTCAAATTAGGGCATTCTTGGGCAACAAGAGATCAGTGCAGTACATAATCTTGAGCTAAACAATGATGTGTTCATAATCCAAATACTGAATTTAGGCAAAGATTTATGTTCCTATCTGCAATGAAAAAAATTTGATCATTTTTTAGAATGCATTCTTAAGCTCTTGCTCAGCAAAACATTGAAGCAAGTGTTCCAACTTCATTTATTTATCAAGCTTGGCTCCTATTTAGCTAGATTTAACAGAAGAGCCATGTTTCTCATCTACATTTGGCATTTTTTGAAAAATCTTACTAGCATGTCCTTCTGGGTACCTAAAAATTTAAAGAATGAGGTTTTATATTCAGATTACAGAAAATAAACAGTTTTAACCCTAAATTATTGTTGTTATTGCTGCTACTTTTATTGTTATTGTTTCTATGAGTAAGCCTGTGTCAGTGTTCATTTGGTAGGTGTGTGGGTTTTTTCAGCAAAAGAGCATAAGTGTCTTCTTGGACTAAAATCTGAATTAAGGTAAAACTTTCCTGATCATTAATCCTTTCAGAGAACTGACTGTGAATTCTCATCACAAATTTGTTTATTTCTCTGTGTTTCACATAAAGAATCAAGAACTCTTTTACGCTAGTTTGACTAGTTTCTTAAATAAATAATATTTTAACACTTTATTTTCTGGGGTAGATATTTTATATGGAAATCCAAACTGAAAACTGATACTTAAAAGTTTTGAGTTGTACATGTCTCACAAAAGTGACGCCATTCTCTATTTAAGTTCAGATTAACCCCCAAGTTGGGGATGAATTGTAGTTTCCTAAGCTTTCATGCAACACATCCTCCTGAAACATGACCTGTTGTGACCCTATGTACTTAAAGAAAATTTTCCAAGATAGCCATAGAGTAAAGCTGGAGGTGTTTCTTATTCTGATTACCAATCAGTACAACCACATCAGTTCATGTCAAGGACTACTCTTACTCAGATTCAGTTATGGAGTGGTCACAGTACTTTGAAATGCAATGTACAGTATGCATAAAAAAGACAGTGCAAACAACAACAACAAAATTATTTTTGAATGTGCCAGACTTGAGCAAGCAGACTGAGATCTCTAGTTGCTGTTTATTCTCCTTTGCACATTGCAGAAATATCTCTGTGATTTTATCTGAACATTAATTATTATAAAAGTAAAACATATTATGTAAATGTAAGTTTAGCATCGTTTGATATGACTTGAGATAAAATATGATAAATATATAAAGAAGATTATTTACAGAACTTCCCTTAAAATACAGAATACGTATTTATTTTGGACAAAGAAAACCAAGGCTCTATTTGAAGAGATGCAATTAAATGCATATATTTAGATTATATTGTCATGCTAATTAGGAATGGTAAGAACCAATTAGGACTAAGACTACCAAATTACCAGACTACATTGCATATTCACTAGTATACCTTTACTGGTCTACTGTTTTCAGCTGGTTCTTTTTGAAAGTCCAGGTTGTTGTGCATTTTGAGTCAAATCAAGTTTGTTGTGCTTTTATACATTGTCCCGAAAAAGTCACCAGAACCACTTATGTGAGAAAAACAGATTCTGGCTATAGGAAATACATGTATCTGTTTTACATAACTATTAAAGAAAAATACAAGATGCAAAAGAACTGTTTGGTTCAAATGGCTATGGTTTGAATAAGCAAGGTCAGTAATCTTTCTTTGCAAAAATGCCAAGAGTAAGATTTTCATTAAACGTACTATGTCAACGACATGTACATTTCAACATTGCACACTTCATTTACCATTCTGGAATGAGGACCAAGTACTGTATGAATGCAGAGTTTGTGAAGGTATCATCTCACAGCCCTACAGTCTGATGACCCCTCTTTATCTACACAGCAGGTAAGGCACAAACAGTGGCAATGTGAGCTATCTTTGCAGTCCCCTGCCAGTGTGCCTGACTGCTAAGCTGGGGAACAAAGGAAAGACAGCATATGGATAGCAGATTGTAAGAGCTCTGAAAGAAAACTGAGGAAATCTATGTTGGGCGCGTGGCTCTGCCAAAGATCTCTTGTATGACTTTGGCCTTGTCACTTAATCTCCTTCTGTCTCCATTGCCCTTTGCAAACAGGGAGAAGGCATCTCTCCTCTCCCCCAGGCTTTGCCTGGAAATCTGTTCAGATCCTGAGTTCTCTTGGATGGTGTGCTCGTTGTGCAGCTTAGGGTGGAGTAAGACAGAGCTTCATTGGGTCCTCTAACTATCCTCCAAATAATAGGAATTACTATTAGCAGAAGAATAACAAAGAAATACATGTCTTGTTGATAGATTTTACTCATCTTTTCAGGCCATTCAATCTTTGGCCTCTGGGTGAAGGGTATGAACAAGGCAGGCAATTAGTGTCAGGAACAGGGCTCTGAATTCTTCTTTTATAAGCTTCCAAATAATGCTGGAAATAGTGGCATTGGTTTTCTCTTTTTTCACCTGTCTCTTAATGGCATTTGAAGACATTTGTGCCAAAATAACATCACAGTGTTTCTGCAACACAGGAATCGAAGTGCTGTGCAAAAGGCTGTGTTTTGCTTTACTTTGGCCCTGAAGATGGCACCCTGAGGGATTTAAAAAAAAAGCCCTCAAAAAAATGTAAACACTAGGGCAGGGACTATGGTTTCTATGTCTCTGTTATGCACTGTGCATATTTATGGGACAGCATAAAGAATAAATAATCCACAAACACAGCATTCTGTGCCCTTGTCTACCAATTGTGCTGATGTGTTAAGTGATGCAGGTACTGCTAATGAAGCTAGGATCTGATTTTTAGCCTCATCTGTAATGTATGTCTGTTTTGCATCTGTCATTTTGCAAATATAAATAATTTCATATGTAATTTTTCAGACATACCCATTGGTGGCTATAACTGATGCCGTTTATGGACAGGATTTTTCAGAGGAGACATAGAAATGGAATTTCAAAATTATCTGGATGCCTGAAGCCTCTGTGCTCTTATATCTTTTTAAGTATATGACAGTGTGTCTTCTCTTCAGACAAAATGTTGCTGTCTAGAGTACATCATTTGCACCTGCAGTTATGCACAAGTGTAAAAGCAAAATAGAGAAATGATGAAATCAGAAAACAAACTCAAGTACTATTTTTTGCAAGATTTAATGGATAGATGTGAACACTCTTATGGTTATTTTTTTTCTGTATGGAAACAAAGATTGGGAGACTCACTATTAGGGCTTTAACTCTCATTTCCAAAATGACTAGTGAATTGGGTCCATGAAGAGTTCACACTGAAAGGCTGGCTTTATTCACATCAGTGGAATAAAATAAAACTAAGCAATTTTGGGAGTGAATGACTGGGCAAGACTGGGTTTTCAGCACAATCCCAAATGGTTTGCTTTCTGTTGTCTGTGAAATTGGTAAAACTGGAATGGAGTATCCCAATCTGTGTGCTCATGGAGGTAAAGCAGTTGTCACCTGAAACCATTCAGGACTTAGAATTTTCTTAATGCTTTGCCTTGTTGTGCGAGTCCATTGTAAAAACACTTCAGAGGGCACCCATTTCTTACTAATGTAAACTTTCTGAGGAGTATCCAAAGATATGACCTCTGGGTGAACCTTTAACCTTCCCCTTAATTATTTGTTTGAAGACAGTGTCGAGTTCTCCTGCTGAGAGCCAAGGCCCATAATGCTTCGCAGCCCTGTGAGCCGGGGTGTGTGTGCAGGGAAGTGGAGAGGGACATAAATAAGGGGACCACCAGATGTAAATAATAAAAGTGGTTGGGGTTTAAATAAAAAAAAAAACGAAAAAAGCAATTTGGTTTCCCTGAAAAGTGACCTGATTGAAGAAAAGGGGTTAGTAAGATGGAGTGTGTGTGGAGGTGGAGGGGAGACGGCTGTTGTCTGATTTTTTACAGGCCTAAATAAGCATTCATTCCATTCTTTAAAACCTCACCGTCTGTATACACCATTAGAAGCTCATAGGAGAAGAGAAAACAGTCTTATCAGGCTTTCCTGTTAATCTCTATTGGTCTTAACTTTAGCTGATAAAAGGCATGCTGGATGGAGGAGGTTCAGGTCAGGCTCCATTTGGTCAGCCCGGTAACATTACTGGAAAGTTGCTTTAGCAAATTAAGTCCTATCAGGGACCTTTGTCTTTGAGGACAGAAACGTGCCTCGAAATCACAGCGCTGGGATAGGAGATGCCTTTACTGTGCCACAGTCAGAAGGGAATAAACAAGTACATTGACTGTGTCTGAGTTTTTATTTTAATACCTGAAGTCATGACTAATTCTGTGGCAGGATGACATTTCTGACAACTGAATTATACTTTTACTAAAGAATAAAGAATGTCTTTTGGATGTAAACAGAGAGATGCAAAAGAGCCCTTTAGTGTTACTTGTAGCATTTATGCATCTGTCTAATGAAATTTCCACGACTGTGATTACAGAAGATGCAATCGGAGGTGTGCCACTGTCTTTTATTATCTGCAGAGGAATTTAACTGGAGAGTGGGAGGGAAGCACAACAAAAGACCTTGCGGAGCTGATGCTATAAAAAGTCTAGCAATTTACTAAATGAGCAGATGAACTTAGTTTTCAGTTAACTGACTGAAAGACTTTGCTAGGCTTTGGATTGGGCCCAATGGCAATTATTGGAGGCTGTTTTGGATGATAGGCATGTTAGTATTTCTGAAGAGGATTAAACACTAGTATTCGACTTCATTAGCACTCCTTAAGGGTCACCAGCCGAAAGCCTGAGCTGTGAAATAGCACACAAAACCTGCGTAAAGGCTCCAAAGTGTTCTCTGACACAAAGAGGGGGGACAAAAACAAGCGTGGCTTCTGAGTGATAGAAAATTACCCTGTTTTGAAAGAAATTCTGTGAATAGGCAAGTTTTAAAATTATTTTAGGAAAATTAATTTGGCTTAGTTTGTGCCAATGTGGATGGCTGCACATTAAGCTAATAAGAAATATGCAAGCACTTATTTTTGGATTACCAGCAAAATTAAATCCAGGCACTACATCCAACTAACTGCCTCTGCCAGCACTCAAAAGCCTCAGCAAGTGCCCTGGCTAGAGAGGGAGGGAGCGGGGGGGAAAAAAAAAAAAAAAAAAAACCTAAAAAGTTATTTTGGGTCTAATATTAACCACATGTACCTGCAACTGGGGGTTTCTAACGAGTTGAAAGGTGGCTGAGGTCCGGGCGGGTGGTGGCCTTGCACGGGGTGTCCCCGCTTATTCGGCCGCAGAGGTGGCCCCCAGCTGGCACTGACCTCCAAACGACCCTTGTCTTTACAGGCCCCAACTGCAGGAGTTGCAGAAGAGCAGAAGTCTTTCTGGGCCGGCACTTATTGCTGCTGTGCTGGTGATAAAACTTCAGACAGCTTAATTGATGGCTTTGCTGACCTAACGATACCTTGTGAAAGCATGGAGCAGCAAAGCCTGGTCCTCATTTATGACCAGCTGCAGGAGTAGCTGGATCCCTAGAATGGAAAGGGCGGGGGGAAAGGCTCCCAGCTTGTGAACTTTAACTAGGTTCGAAGCCAGTAGAAGAAGTCAAAGAAACAATTGTCTTTTAACACAAGTTTTTGGTCGCATTTACTTGTTCAAAGCCTTCTGGCAAATCCAGCTTTAAGCTGGCTAGTAAGATAAGCGCGTTACCGCTTACAATTTCTGAGCGCTTAGAAGGCAATCCTTTAAAGTGAAATCATACTTTGTTAAAAAAGCAAAGCAAAGCACAACACGTTGCTGCACCATGCTAAAATCCTGTCAGTTTTAAAGCAGAGGTGTTCTCAAAACACAGCAGCAAGCTGATGAAAGGACTTCTATTCTTTGTATTCTGTTGCAGGTTTATTAATGCCAGAAGAAGAATAGTACAGCCTATGATTGACCAGTCAAATCGAGCAGGCAAGTTCCAAGTAGTATCTGTATTCAAGTCCCACAGGTGCAAATCCTCATCAAGTTATTCTTCAGGAGTCCCATCACCTGGTAAATAAATGCTCAAACCAGGCATTCTGGGAGATTTTTTTTTCTTATGTCCCCAGAATTCCGCTGTAGGAAGCAACTTCGCTAATTGGTACTAATTGGAGATTTCCCACCCTGACTCTACTGAAACTGCTTTTTATTTTCTCTCTGAATTGGTAATTGGGTACAAGTAGTAGTGCCACAAGCAGTTTGTTTGACTGTGAGCTCTTGAATTACTCACTGCTTGTCTGCACCCAATCAGCAGGACAATCTCATTTTCTTGCTACCCACAACTCCTTGGTGTATGCATTGCTTTCACTTCTGGAAGGCGAGCTGTAAAACTCATTGTATCCATTCATTTGCTTTGACTATTCACAATATGCTACTAATGCAACACAGTACCATACTGCCAGAAAATATTAAAAGATTATTACTTTTGTTTAAGAGTGCACTAGATATGTTCCCAGTAAAACATATTATTTTTTAACAATATCTTTTCTACATTTCTATTAAAGCACTCAGAATACGGAACTCTTTACACAACAACTAGTGCCGTGTTAATCATTCCACTTTGTAATATGCATTTCTTCAGCATACTAGGGAGTTGTGGTTTCCTGCCATGAGTTATGGGATAAAACTGTTCTCCATGTGGTGATGACTGTTGTCACTAACAAGGGCT
>JAUMJK010000245.1:182500-310000 GCA_033558105.1 Coccyzus lansbergi
GACGAAAAGTCTTGCTGGGTCTCTCATCACTCAGAAGACTGTTCCAAGAAGGCCTTGCCATTCCCTCATTTTGTTGCTTCATAAAATATGTCCTTTAGTTTCAAACAGATCTTTATAGTTTGTGCTTCATTAAGTCTCTCCCCATTCCTCCCCAATCTATTTTTTTTGGACTCTTCTTCAAAGAGCTTGCAGGTGAAGATTTAAAAGACAGAACAGACAGAGCAGGAACTTCTTCCAGTAGTTCTGAGCCTTGGCTTTGGACAAAACAAAAGCAAAAGTTGGGCAGCTTTCCTCAATGAAAAAAGTTACTAATGGTCTTTGCACCAAACCTAGGACTTTATCACGAACTCAAAGCTTGGGGAAAAAAAAGCAAGAGAATACTGTAACAAACTTCGTACAGAGTTCAGTCTATTAATTGTTTCATGTTAGATATTCTATGTGTTTACCTCAATTGAAAAAAAAAAGAATGTTTTTGCTAGTATCAGATCTGCTGTGGAATTGGTATTGTATGTCCATGAATTCTTCCTTTCTCAGCACGTGTTCCTCACTAGAAGAAAATGCTGTTACCTTTAAGCTTTGTCAAAATTTACATTAAAATACTTGTATGAGGACTGTGACGTTATGTTTTAAAAAGAAAAAAAAGGTGTTAAGTCACAAAATGCGGTAATAAATATTTCATTTTTGATTTTTTTGCTAGGCTTTTGTGTTTTTAATCATACTTAGCAGAAACTGAAGCTTTTTGGGAGAGATGTCTCATACATTTCTCGTTAGCATTGAGAAGAAAGGTTGGAAAAATCACAACTAAGCTTGTCATCAGCATTAATAGAATGACTGGATGAAAGAACATCTGAGGTTATATATTTCTGCTGTTTATCTGTATTATATTTATGTAGATTAAACAAAAACTGAAATATTCTCTCACCAGTTTGGATTTCAGAGACTTGTGTCTAATAGCTGTACTATCTGCTAATGACCTAGAAGCTGAGCTTGAGTTGTGAAGGCCCAGATACGAGACCAGTGCGCCCTTGTGTGTTAAGTGTACTGTGCATGCACCCATGACCACTACAGCCCTTAGCTCCAGTGATGTAGCTCAGGAGTGGAAAATTGTTTTAAAGCTGTTGATTCAGAAGTTTTAGGAGGAGAAAAGCAGCTTTGAGTTTAATTAAAGTTTTACCTGCATGAGGGTTGTGTATACTAGCATTTGAGGTGATTTTACTGCTTTTCTTGTTTTCAGAGGGAAAAAAGAGGAAAAAAAAAAGGGGGGTGTCTGTGAAATGTTAATTTCACATTTTGTATATAAATAGCTGGTGCAGAATCATGAGTGCAGCTTTGGCCTTAATGAAACAAGAGCTTGTGGCATGTTGAAGCAGCTAAAGGAGAGTTTGAACTAGGAAGACATCAGCACTGTTAGTAAAATGTCATCTTAGTGCCTTAGTGGCACTATTAGGTCAGTGAGAGCAGGATGGGGCCCTAGGAGCAGGAGAAAGCTCTGCCTTTACTTCTGCAAGGAGAAAAGTGGTAAATGGCTTGTAATTACCTTAACTTTCTAGGAAACAAACCTTACTGACTTAAACATCTGTAAATTTGTAACCTTTCTCCTTCCTCTTCCTCCTCCTCCTCATTCCAACTGGCCAGGGTGTTATTAAAAACTTTGACTGATAACTTTTACCACTGGAATGTGGAAAGAAGCTCAGTCTCATAGTTAATGTTTAATTTGTGCACTGAGTAAATGGACCCACGCTGCTGATGACAGAAGGGAGGATGCCAGTAAAATGGGTGTGAGGTTTTGTTTAGCAATCAGATCGTGCTTTGTGGGCATTTTTTTTAAGGCATTTGTATGAAATGTAAAGGATGATAACTCACTGCTTGGTTTTGATTCTCTCTCTGTCCTGGTTAAAATCACATCAACCCTTCAGTCGCATGAGAAGAACATGTCCCAGGTTGCCATTTCCAAATTCTCTTACTGTCGCAGATGCAGAAAATAAGAAAAATAAGAAGGCAAGATTGTTTATGTCAGCACTTTAAAAGGGAGGCTGCTTCTTTTTTCTTTTCTTTTTTTTTTTTTTTTTTTTTTTATTCAGTACTTTATTTCCTTGCTGATCTTTTCTTTACAATTTAAGGAGAAATGTCAGAAAATGTCCTTGCACTGCTTGAAGGATGGGGGAAAAAAATTCCATAGTAGATTACTGGTTTTATAATGAACTAAATGTTTGCATTGCTGTGTTGTCTTATTTTCTTCCTCTCCCCCCTTTTGGCCCGTGCTTTCTGTGAGTTGTGTTGCTGAAATCGAAGGTACAATAACGTGCAAAGATTTCTCCATGTGAGATTTACTGTTTAGCGTGGAAGGTTCCGATTTTGGTATTTTTTAAGAACTGCTCAGCTGTCAAAAGCAACCAAAACGGGAATAATGTTTTGACAGCGGTATAGCGTTAAAGAAAATACTCTAGTCTGAATAAAAATTGCTTATGCCGTTGGAAACGAAGGGTAACAGAAGAAACACCTTTTGTTTACACACACAAACATGTTTATAATCCCGAATTTCCATTTCTCCGAGCGGGTTTGGGCTGGGAGTCGCAGTCACCACAAACGAGGGATTTTTCTTCCAGATTGTGCTGCCTTTAAGGTGAAGAGAGGAGGGGAACCCACCTCTGCCGGCGCGGCGAGCGGGCACCGCCGGCCCGAAGAGGAGATGCCGGGGGGAGCCAGGCGCTCCCGCTTTCACTCATAGCGGCAGAGAGAGCGAGAGAGGGAGAGAGAATTGCCCCAGACCAGGTTTGCCAGGGCCGAGGCGGGGGTGGGGAGGGGTTGGGGGGAGGGCGGGGAGAGGAAAGGCTGCGGTGAGGGCACAAGCCGGACCCTCTCCTCCAGCTGGCCCCGCCGGCGGCTTTCGTCCAGCGCTCCGGCAGCTCCCGTGGCTTCCCGAGGGGAGCGAGGGTCTCCCGGTGGCGCCGTCGCGGGGACTGGTTCGCAGGCTGAACTGGGGAGAAACCCCGCGGAGCTCAGCGAACGCCCCAAACCTCTCCCGCACCCCCCCCACCCCCCGAGGCCATGTCTCGGCGCTGCGCGGAGGGGCAGGAGGGGGCTCCGGGGAGGCTGTGGGGTCGCGATCTGCCCCGCACCCTGCCCTGCCGCGTCCCCGCGCTCAGCCGAGGGGAAACGGGGCCGCGATTTTAACTCTTCTGACAGCACTTTTGGGAAAATAAAACCCAGTGGCGCGGAAGAAAAGCGAGCCGCTCCCAGGCAAGGGAAACCCGGCGTCTCGGAGTGGAGAAGGACTGTGCGAGATGAAAGGCGGGAGGGGGGTTGCGGGGGGAAGGTATGCAGGCGGATTTTAATATTAATAGTTCTGGTGGCAAGGAAGAGACAGAAGGGAGGTTGCTGCTCTGGGCAGAGTCTCTGCGACAGTGATGATGGATGACCTCGCGCAGCCAAACAACTCCTCCCCTTCGTCCCCACACGGTGTCAAAGCTACTTTACTTGCAGCTTTAGGAATAAAATAAATAAACACCCCCGGCCTCTTCCTCTCATCGATTTATGGATCATTATGAATCAATTACTGCTCTCAATATTTTAGATTTTTCTTTCATAAAAAGAGGATCTCAGGCCGGAAAAAAACTATTAATCTTTGCCTTAGTAAGAAATACAGAATCTTCTGGTATGGTCCAGTGACTAAAAATCGTTGCTAATAATTCGGGTTTAACGATAATCTAAGGGACCCATTACCGGAGGGTGGGGGATAGTGTAGCCGCACCTCTCTTGAGAGTGACTTTCAAACTAAAGGGTTCCACAGCGTGCGTAGAGAAAGAGCAGTGCATCCATATGACGCGTGCAATGTCATTGCTTAACTCTTCCAGAGAAAGAATTAAAAAAAAAAAAAAAAAAAAAAAAGAGAGAGAGAGAGAGAAGAAAAAGAAGCAAGTCCCATAACATCCTGCCCCCCAGTACTTCATGTAGGGCGGTGAGAGGGAGAGGGGCCGGGGCGGCAGAGCGGAGCCTGGCTTGGTGGCTTCGTGCGAGGGGAAGGAGACAGCAGCAGGGACGGAAAGTGTGTGAAGTTGGATTCCTCTCTCTTTCTCTGTATTCTTCCATTTGCAGCAGTGTTGGAGGATCTCAAGGTGTTTCTATGGCTACCTTGTGTATGTTGGAGGGTCATATGTGGGGGTGCCCAAGAGAAAAGGCAGCTCTTGGGCGATCATTTATCAATGTCACCCACATAATGATTCTCTCTGCAGCCTTCTATTGATGAGGATAATTACATTAGCTCAAAGTGACTGATCAATGAAAAACCACCAAACAAAAACTTCTTTACTCTCCTATAATACCAAAACCCGATACAGAAATAAGATAGAAAGTGAGGGTGGGATTTCCCTTTGCCTTTCCTTTAGCAATGATTGTTTTAAGCGAAAGAGGGAAAGTGAGGAAATTTTACCCTATTCATTTTCTTTTAAAAGAGGCTACCATTTTGTGAAAATGTTTCCTTAAACCTCTTGGCATCGCTCCTTGCCTGGTAAAGGCAAATAGTTTAAAATTTGAACTATCTTTTCTTCCCCGGACCCCAAATTCTTGGCTTTTACGCTTGTGTTCTCCTGTCGTGGGCCGGGGGTGGAGGGGTAAAGGCGAAGCGAAGCGTAGGCTAGTTTGTAACTCCGATCGGGGAAAGGGAAGGCTAGTAACTTTTCTTTTGCAATTGCAACTCTCGGTTTGTCGGGTTTTCTTTGTTTTTATCGCTTCACAAAGTTGTTCTATCAAATGTGGAATGCGGCCTTCCTGAGATGATGCTCTGTCGGTGAAAGTTTGCAATTAAATTACGGGTTCGTACTTTCCAGAGTTAAAAAAATCAACGTTTTCTCAATAAAAGGGAATTTTAATGCTTTTACTTGGGAGTTGTTAAGGACGCCGTAAATTTTATTGTAATGCCTCTAAGCTCCCAAGTCCTTCCAGTGGACAGGTTGATATCCATGTTGTATTTAGGGGAAGAGGTTGTTGCCGGTTTTGTTCTCCTCCTAAAGGGCCTTCTTCAGAAAACTCAATCATTTTGAATAACTGCAAGACAAACTGATGCGAAGAGGGCGGGGGAGTTAAGGCTCTTCCTCTTACCCTCCCCTCCCCGCTTGGTGCTGGTGATCAGCTCCTCTCTCTTGGGCAGATAAGACCGTGTTTCCGCAGCTCGTTCTGTGGAGGAGCGGAGAAATGTTTGGGAGATGCCTCTCCCCCGCGGCCCCCGAGGGGTCGGTGCCCGTGGGCTCTCCCGCAGCTGCCAGGGTCCCGCAGGGGCGGGACGGAGCCCGTCCCGTCCCGGTGAACACTCGACATCGCCGTAAGAGGATAACTACAGGTTGACATTGGAACGTACGTGGACGCTGGAACAGGGCTGGCAGAGGCTTTTATTTTTTGCCAGAATATTTTGACTTTACGGTCTCCTGCCACGTAACCCCCTCCCCGTCAGGAGGCTGGTCCCGAACCCATTCGCGTGGGGTTAATTCCTTGAGCCGTAGGAGAACTCGTCCCCGAGCCGTGAGATCAGAAATAGGCCCCGATCGCCCGGTTTGGTCCGAAGCGTGTTTAAAATTCCTTAAGTTAGCTCCATGAAGAACGACGGCAAATTCCTTTGATTAAAGCAACTGTCAGATTCTTCGAGATTAGGAGGAGAGAGGGAATGCAGAGTAGGGTATATTTACTATTTATGCTACGGTCCGCCGCGAACACTTGGGAGGAGAGGATTAGGGAGCGCGTTTGAAAGAGAGACGGGGAAAGCGAGAAGGAGATGTTAACACTCGGATACGGGCTGGACCAGGCTTCTCGACTCCTCGTCTCCCCGAGGCCCCCGGACCCCTCTCGCCCGGCCGCGCCGCAGGCACCGGGGCCGCCCCACAGCAGCCCCCCCCGGCCTCTGATCAACCTTGGGGTGCTCTGCTCCAGGCTGGTGTGTGGAACGGAACGCGGCTGGTCTTTGGGAATGGAGAGAAAAAAAAAAAAAAAAAAAAAAAAAAACAACAAAAAGAACGTGTGTGTGTGTGTGTGTGTTTTCCACTCTCAGGCTTGTGTCTGTATTTAGAAACGCAGGGCAAGGGAGAAAAAAAACAAAGCCATGATCTAGTTCCCACCGAGCAGGTTTACTTTAGGACTCAGCTTTAATAGGGATGGGGCAGCGCAGCCTTGGGGTTGCTCATAGGGCGGAGGTGAGGAGTCCGGGAGCCTTTGTACGTCTCTGTACATCTGTACAGACACATCCCTGCGGCTGCTGCTCCCCAATTCGGAAACATTTTCAAATCTATGAGCCTTGAATGGACAAATACTCGCTATTAATATGGGACATGGACGAGTGGCAAAAAACTGAATGAGAACTGTGCGGTAGCTTTGGGAGAAACTAACGATGTGCTTCAGCTCTTGCCATTACAGGGAAGAAGGGGAGGAGGGGGGGAACCCCCTTCTGATTAATAACTAGCAGGGTAATGTTGAGGGCTTTTTCTGCCCGATTGCCTTTTTGAATTAGAGCCGATTTCTTCACACTTCAATAGGGCCTGTCTCTTTTAAAATGACTGACAGATTTGTTTCTCCTTTTTTCTCTCCCCGAGACTTAATGATGTAAATTTTCTAATTAGTTAAATCGCGTCGCTTAAAGGCCTTAATATTTACCGGGCGAGGGATGAGAGTGGCGCTCGGATCTCTCGGAATAACCGGCGAAATAACGTTAGGCTTTTTAAAGAGGGAGGGGGGCAGAGCGGAGGGAGGGGTGGGTCGGGGAAACATCACGTAAAACGAGAGCTAAAGTTCAGCCAGGAGCTTCTTTCCTCCTCCCCCAAACCCCCGAACCCGCTTTTATTTTTCAATCAGCTAATATTTAATTAGGAGCCCCCGGGCCGGACGATCTGATATTTTCTCATTAGTTTCCCGTCAGTAATCTGGAGCGTTAGATCGGCTTAAAGGTTGTCAACATTTGACCGATTTTATTTAAGGCAAAGAAATCGCGCGTTATAGCTGCGGGACCCGAGATCGGGAAATAAATCCTGCCCGGATCAGCGGAACTAACAGGCGAAAAAAAAAATGTTGACAATTCATCGTCGTATTTAATAAGTCGCGTAACTCGCGGGACACGCGCGCGAGGCGGGGGGGGGGGGGGGGGGGGGGGGGCGGTGGCCGCGGGGCGAGCAGACACCACCCCCCCCCCCCCCGTACCTCGCCGTTACGCTCACGCGTGGCCGCGGGGCCGCCAGGCGCAACGTCGGAGCGCCCCCTGCTGGCCGCGCGCGGGGCCGCCGCCGAGGAGCCCGGGCCCGTCCCTCGCGCGCGTTTCCAGCCTCCCCGGGCAAACCCCGCGAGGAGATGCGCGGCGCAGAGAGGCGCGCGGGGCAGAGCGCATGTTGCGAGGGCGCGCGCCTCCCGTCCCCTCCAACCCCCTCCCCCCCCCCCCCCCCCCCACTCTCTTGGCCCGAGAGGATCGCAATATAAACTGTTTACGAAACTGTGCTTTTCGTTTCTTTAAAAGCAGGCGGCTGCCGATAGCGGGGAGGCCGATAAGGAGCAGAAACGCGCTTTTGTAGATCCCGCCGTTTCCTTTGAGTCTCGCTTTACCGGGAGAGGCCGGGGGGGAGGGAGGGGGGAGCCTCCCAGACTAGGATCCCGGCTGCCCCGCTCGCCCCTCCTGCGACGAAAAGGGCAATAAAGAGCTGCCCGGCAAGCGTCACACGGCCCCGGTCACTTATCGGTGAGGCCACGGTCGCGTGTTTATTGAAAACACGACAGAGGGTAAAAAGTCGACAGATCCGCAGCGGTTCCCCCCAGGTTTTATCCCGTCCTCAGACAGAGCGGGCTGCCCTGCTCCGACCCTGCTCCCGGGCCGGCTCCGCGGGGCTCGGAGCCCCGGGAAGGAGCCAGGGAAGCGCCGAGATGCCCGGTCCGTCCGGGATGCCCGAGGTGGGCACCGGGAAGGCAGGACTCCGCTCGGGAGCCTCCTGCACAACCGTGCGCAGCCCTCCTCTAAAGCCCCTTCAAGCGCCGGGGTAACGAACCTTACATAGCTATGGTTTAAAGGGTCATTTTGCCCCTTAAAAAAAAAAAAAAAAAAAAAAAAACCTCAAAACAAAACCCCCCAAAAGTCAGTATCACACAAAACCGACGTTCAGACCTGCTTCTCGTGTCATTGGTTCGGGGTCGTGCCTAGACACACTGCTCTGCAGAAGAGCTGCCTTGCTGGACCAAGACAGTAGTTGCTCAATTTTATTTTCCTTTAAAAAATGTGCTTGTAAGGGAATGGGGGAGGGTGGGGAGAATGTTTATCAGAATACCACAAGATACCTTTCTCGAAACAAAGGCAAGAGGAATAGTCTCAATTGTAAACCCATCGTTCAGGGACCAAATAACAATATTTATAGAAAGGCGTTAAAAAATACACCGTGCTTAAATACCAACAACAAATGCTTGCTATAGTTGCTAGAGCGCAGCTTAATAAAAAATCAGCCTTACTGACAGTCTTGTCAACATCTTAAGTAAATTATCATAGCGATGGTCTTTGGGGAAGAGAACCCACACTCCTTGCTAAAACACCTCCTATCATTAATCTTAAGCCACTTGAAGATTATGATGGAAAGAATGGGATCAGTAACCATTATCATCTCAAATTGCTGTTAAAAACTCCGCTGTTTATTTTTGCAACCGATGCGAATGTATGTGGGAAATGCAGAAAAGGGAAGAAAGGAAAACACAAGAAAGGCGGAACAATTGAGGCGAATCCTGTTGCAACCTCGATGATAAACACATGGAAAAAGCTGTTACTGCTCTGTGGATTGCTGGAATTTGTGTAGACATTAGGAAAATAAACAAAGCGATGGCTCCGCACCAGTTCTGTGAATGCACTGGTACGCTCGGGAAGGTAACTTCTTAAAATCAATCGCATTTTCTCGACTATTCGGTATTTGCCTTTCTCTACATCGATCATTTGATAAGGATCAAAACTATTAATAGCGTACTTGCACCTTTCGATGTTCATATCTGAAAATAAATTCATCCTGACCCTTCCTCGCTCAGATTTTTCTTCGCGTCGCGTCTTTTCCAAAAATCGTCACGATAAAACCTGTAGTATAATTTTACGTGGATCCCACATACTCGGAACAATCGCTCAGAGAGAAACCTTTTCAGAAACGACCTGTGATGTTTATTGCAGTTTCTCTGTTAGACTAGAATCCCTCTTTGAAACGCATTTTTTTACAGACGAAAAGAAAATGCTTCCCCCCCTCTCCCCTCCCGTGCCCTCCCTTGTTAAACCGCTTCCAGGATTTGGCAGAGAAGGGAGAATCTACTGTTTTAGGGACACTAGACCCGAAACGTTATCCATGTTATCAACGGATCTTTACACCTTCGATGAATCCACAAGTCGATGTGAGCCGGGTACACGTTTGAGGACTATCAAAGGCAGTTTTGTGAAGTTATTCTTTCAAAATGTAGAAGTTTACACGAAGCTTTTAGAGAGCCCCCGGCCAGCCCTCCTCCTTCTCCTCCCCTCTCTCCCAGTCAAAGGGCAGGGTGCCGCTACACCGGGGCGACTCCCATTAAAAATAAACCGAACGACCATTTTCCTTTGGCAGAGCCGCATCTTCCTGTTGTTTCCGCGCCGATCCCTTTCGGTGCAGCCGAGGCAGAGCCGGGTGGGCTGCTCTTCCCTCTCCCGAGCGGGGGAGAGGGTGTTGGCTGCCGCAGGCGGCTCGGGGCGCGCAGGTGGGCGCGGGGGGGGGGGGGGGGAGCCGAGCCGCCCGCTCCCCGCTCCGCGGCCCCGCCGTGACCCCAACCCGGGGCTGCCCGGAGGTGAGAGGTGAGGCCGCCAGCCAGCGCGGACCTGGCCCTTTCGAAGCCACAGCTAATCAGTCCTTGACTAAATTAAAATATAGGAACCGGAGGGGAAGCGATTTCGTTGTGAAGAATTACCGCCCGCGTTCCCGGAACGAAATAGTATTGGAATGAGGACGGTGCTCCCTGCGACGGAGGCGTTTGTCACCCAGGAGCGGTTCGGCTAAGACGGACTATAAAATTATACGCGCTCTATAGATCCGATGGATCTGCGCGCGTGGGAGACTGCGTATCACACGCACACGCGGCAATGACATAAGGTTACCGAGTCGCTACGAAACTTCAGCCCCGTAATCTGTACAGCGGGGTGATGCTTATGGGACACCAGGTCCGGGTGGTTAATTGCCCACCCATCTGAAGACTCGGAATTTCATTACAATACGGGGAAGAAATTCAAGTGCAAAAAGAAAAAAAAAAAAAAAGCGATAAATTTTCCTAATTTGTCCTCGATTTCCAGTTAGCCCTTCATCTCACAGGGAACTAAATGCGGCATAGGTGTGTGAGAACGGGTGTGCGCGTACATCATGCACACACACTGTGTACGCGGGTGCGTGGGATGTAAAATCGTGCATAGCCTGAGTGCGAGAGCCGGCCCATGAACAGTGGAAAATGGTGGCAGTTCAATTTTTCCTCTTTAATTAGGAAATAGTCCTTGATAGTCTTGGCACCCATTACTTTTTAATAACTCCATAGAATCGGGAGGAGAATAAATGTCTGCTGCAAGTGCTCTGCTATAAAGCAATTATTTCGCTATGTTAATACGCAACATAGCGACTGCCACGAGTGAGACACGAAAGGGGAAAAAAAAGAAATAAAGACCACTAAAGCGATGATGATACTTGACAGTACACAGTACTGGGTCGCAATAAGAAATACCTGGCTTTAATGGCACAGGTCTGTTGCAGCTAGATTACAAAGAAACTTTCCCTTTTCGTGTATTTCAGGCAGCAAAATGCTTGTTTCAGAAGACCGCGAGCCAGTTTCCTCTTGCTGATATAATTAATCTAGGTGCGGAGATCACAGATCCGAGGGAGAGGGAAAAGATCGAGTTCTCCAAAAACTGCTCCCCTGGCGCAGGCTGCGGGCAGCCACCGCCCAAGGCAGGTAAGCGACTGCCTGAGACTGTTTTTAACCGAACAAAAAGACCGAGAGCACACCTGACGTCAGGGAGCAGCATCACCAGAGAGGGGCTGCGGGCAGCGGTGCGGGGCCTCGACCCCCCCCCCCCACCCGGGGAAGGGCAGAAGCACGACCGAAGCTGGCCCGCAACTTCTGCTCGTGGAGTTAAAAAAAAAAAAAAAAAAAAAAAGCGGGGGGTCGCTTTTATCCCAGGGATGGCGAGCGGTTCGCCCGCGGGGCACCCGGTGGCCGTGCAGGACCCGCACCGCCGTGCGCTCGGTGCGCCCCGAGCCTGCCGGGGTTCGCTCCGAGCCGACTCGACGTGAGCGAAGGCGAAAAGCGCCGTTCGGTGCAGCAGCGGAGGAGCAGCGCCGGGCTGGGCCGCCCCTTCGGTGCCCGTCCCGGGTCCCGGCGGGGAAGAGCTGTGACCCTCGCCTCTTTCCGACGAGCGCCAATTTAGGAAGTCCTAGCGGGCCACGAAACGTTCGTTCCGCGCCTCGTCGCCCCCTCGCCCCCCGCCTGTCTTTTACAAGCGGCGGCACCCGTGCCTGCGCTCGGCTGTCCCTGACGAGGGCTCCTGCGGCCGAGGGAGGAGGAGGAGGAGGAAGGGAGCGAGGGGACACACACACACACACCTTTCCCAGATGCAGAGCGGCCGCGACCTCGGAACTCCGCAACCCCCGGGCGACCTGTCACCCCCCTCCCTCCGTCTCCCTCGGCCGGCTCCCGCCTCGCCTCTCGCCAAAGTCAACACGGAGCGGCGATCCATTTGGGCGATTTAGTTAAAATAAATAAACCCGCGAAGATTCACTAGCGAGCGATACATCATCGACCCGGAGGTTTATTAAGAGGCTCGTTAAAGCCGCGGCTGCTCCGGCTTGGGGGGAGGCTGCGGCAGCTCGGCTCTCCCCTGCCTCCTTACACCAGCCCCCGGCAGGGATCCGGCCCCGCAGCCCCCGAGCCCGGCCCCACGGACCCCACTGCGGGGGTGGGGGGGGGGGTGTGTGTTGAGGGGGGTGCGGGGTGTGCTTTTTTTGGAGAAAAGACTCACTCGAAGGCTGCTACAGAGGCCGTTACCTATTTCCCTGCGAATTTGGGGGAGGGAGAGGAGGGTCGGGAGACATTGTTATCAGTGGCGATTGTTAACCCAAATAATAATAATAAAGAAAAATCGTTACAGCTGGGTGCTGGCTGAATATGGCAATTACTGTTATTGCCAATCACGATTAGAAATAATTATCCTGAAAGCACCGAGGGTTCAGCTGCCAAGGTGTTTTGAATAATCGCTTCAAAATGAACAGCAAAATATTAGGTTCACACGCAGGGACGACCACGAACTTTCAGTTGTCGCAGTCTGTAAAGGAGATTTTAGCACGGCTGAACTCTAATTTACTCATGAAGCCCCGGTTTTTCATCTATTGTAGGTGCAGTGCTGTTTTGCTCCCACACCATCCTGTCCCTCCCGGAGCGCCTGCCCTGCTCTCTTTCGCCAAGATCCCCGAACACACAGGATGGCCAAGCACCTTCTCAAGGCAGTGATGCACTGTGCTCGGGTCCCTTCTTCTTAAATAAAGACGAAGCAAAGAGATTACAAGGGATAACGTGGTCCCAGAGTGAAACCCCACTTGCTTTATTTCTGTTGTACAACTCTGCTTAGGCCCTATCATTTTAGCTATGTGAAATGATGTGTAACTCGGAGGAGGTCACAGGTGACTGGCAAGTTCAACCTACTTAGCTCAATTATCCAAGTTTCATTTCCAAATTATGTTCAATTTGATCTTCCTGCCTCCCTCCAAATTATCTTCGAGGAAAAAAATGTCAAATGAAACCAGACAATTCAAGCCAAACCCTGTATACCATTATTCATATGCAAAATCATTTTTGTGATTTATACTCCCCTTAATGGTTATGGGATGCCAGATCTTTCCAAGCAGATTTACAGAACTAGCCATCACACTATTTCAAAGGCAGGCCTATTAGGAACAAAAATAATTATGAACTTTCAGAAGCTTTGTAAAAAAATAAGTTTCTGAATGTTGTCTCTTTAAATTTTACTTAAGTTTTGTTTTTAATTTAAGCCTGGAGGCACAGTGCAGAGATATGCAGAGTCTAATAAGGAGTTTGGAAAGTAACGTGCTGTAATCCAGTGTTGAGCTATTTCGCCATAAAATATGGATAAGGAATCAATTCATAAGCACAAATATCTACTAAGACTGAGTTTTAACATAACACTTCACATGAGCATTCTTACATGCATTATTAAGGAGATAACAAAAGTGCTTCAAATTAAGCCCTATACAGTCACATCTGGAAATGTTATTTTCTGTCTAATTTTCATTTTTTCCCCTCAAAAAATGTTAAAATAAAACTAGTCTATCCCCTTGCATATTAACTGTTACCATCAGCTTTTAATCAGTGACATGTATAGTTAGATTTACAGAATCCATTCCATGTTGCTCCTTTCAGAGAACAGTAAAGTGAAGATAGTATCTTTACTCATTTATGGAATCTGATGTTAAAACCAAAACCACACACAAATGGCATAAACATTGCTTTATGCATATAGACAGGCATGTAGATACATAGACACAACACACGTCTACATGGAAACAAGTCATGACTGTGTGGTGGAAAACATAATAAAAAGAATCTGTGCATTTCACCAGATGCTAAGTCAGACCTCATCAGATAAGACTTGGTCTAGGGAAAATTAGTTTAAAATAAGACACAGCTAATTTCTGAAGGTATTGGAACTTTAGGAAGCTTAGCTGTATGACGCTTAATCACTGTCAGTTTTAAAGGAAGCTCTTGAGGCTTTTCAGTCAAATAAAGCATTATCAGTAAGCAATGAACTCCCCAGAAGTTGCAAAGGATTGATACAGTTTGGGTTTTTCTTGCTAATGTATAATTTAATGGAATTATATTGTGAAGACAAAGATAAAAGAAGTCTCTAAGATCTGCTACTACTCCTTTTTTTTTTTCCAAATGAAAATTATATTTTTCTTTTGAATGGAAAGGCAAGTAGAGTATTTCCCAAACAGAAACAACAAAGATTATTTAGAAGAAAAACCACAAGCGTTGGTTTTTTTAAATACTCTGGAGTTTTCTGAACAACTCTGATGTACTCACATTCTTACCACAACTATTTTCTTTTTACTATTGTAAGTGGATATTCAAGCTAAATTGATGCTTTATGTATATCCTGTCTCACTTTGTAATACACTATTCTCTGTAAGGAGATAATTTGAAAAAAAAAAATACAAAAAAGAAGAAGCGATACCACTGACAACAATTTACTTAAATTCACAAACCTTGAAATTGATGCATCTCCTATCAATCACAGTCAGAAGGCATAGTAAAACACATCCAACGTTTGTATATCAAAACTGGGACTAAAAAACACCCTGTTTTGTTCAATTTAAATGTCCTTCAACATGTTGTCATTTTATATGCTGATATTACTGGAGGATTTTTACTATGGGTTAGCTTTCTTCTGTCAAACATATGCAAGACAGTAACCTTGCAAAATTAAAGTGCATGCTATTATACTGCACAGATGTTTGTTCTCACTCAGTTACTGACAATGAAATACTTATTAAATAACAATAAGGAGATATTGACTTCTCTATCCTGTCGATATGAAGATCTGTTGATCTGTGAGGTTAATATTGAAGAGGCAGAGTGAGGTAAACATTTCAACAGGACAGCGAACCAATCCTGATACTTCTGTAAAAAAATAAGAAACCCCAAATTTATATGTACACAGAAACCAATCATTTTTCTATTTATTTATTGGATGTATGAGCACTTGTTCAACCTATCAGCATATGCAAGCTAATGCTAAAGTAAATCCTTGACACAACTTTCAGAAAACGTATTCAAAAATGTCAATCAGAAGTATTCAATACTAAGCTGAAATGATGCCACACACTCAGGATCTTTAGTTATGCTGCACGTTCAGTTGCAAATGACACATTTCTTCTAAGTACTACTTTAAGGCTCTGTATACAACCTCAATATTCTCCATGCTAAGTGGATTTCTGTTTGAGCTGAAGAAATGGGGTTGTAATTTTTTTGGTTGTTTTGGTTTATTTTAATAGGATGAGCTCTCTGTCAAAATATTATTTTTTATTTGTTACCTCATCAAAATGTCACTGAAAGTTCCCTCTCTTTACCCTCTGCCACAGAACACAATAGTGTACACTCTTTGAACAATACAAAGAGACATTTAACTTGATTGGTCTGGCAGAAGGATATACTTTCTTGTTCATTATTATCTTTAGATTTTCCTTCATTCTATTTAAGGGAAGCTCAGAGCTGTTTATTTTTAGAAAAATATTCTATCAGTCAGGTACGTCTTGTACTTTGACAGCCTTATTTAAGCATTTTATTTTTAATGCGTAGTACTTACATATAAGCAATCTGTGTAACTTGCTTCTGGGCTTTTAAACAGAAATTAAAAAGATGTGACCTAACGTAAGGCAATAGGAGGCTATATGCTTTTGTATATACAAACACCAAAAGATGCCCTTGTTAATTTTCCCTCTTCGATTAAGGCCTCAATCCTGCAACAAGATTTGCAGGGGCAAAACACATGCAGAGCAGCTCTCCCCATAGTATGACTGTTGGGAAGGGAAGAGCTCAGTCACATAGAGATTGCTGCAAGGCAGTGACCTAAAAAACGTGCTTCAGCTACCCTTTCCAGAGATTGCAGCCTGGTTTCTAGGGCAGAAGAGCCCTTTTTATTTACAACCTCCTCCCTCTTGCCTGCCTGTAGAAGAACTCTTGCACCTCAGCAGGGAAAGCCTGGTGAGTACATGGTGCATTACTGTGACATCTTGATAGGACAGTGCAGGAAAAAAACATGTTATTGCTACTCATGCTGCTTCTGTTCTGAAGATGCGAGCCTGACCATCTGCTGCTCCTTCCAGGGATCACGTAGGGGTCTAATACCTTTTATTTTGCTGTTTGTAAAATGTGATGACTTGTCTGAGAAAGGTAAGAAAAACACTTTCTTTTTTTGACCTCATGCTTTTGAGTCCTTTTTCCCACTGCAAAACAGTGGCAAAACACTCTTGCTGGGTATTTTTTTTGCACCTCAGGCCATGGTGCTGTTTGAAGACTCCTTTCTCTGCATTCACCCACATCTCTGTTGAAGGCAGTGGGGCTTTGTGTGCTTGTGCTCTGCCACGTTGGCTGGTTTTGAATGTTTTTTAGATAATGTTATCCTTCTCCATCTTGAAAAACTTTCTCCTGCAATCAACCGAAATATTTCCCACTTTCTGCATAATGGTAGTCAGATGGCAGAATTTCTGGGAGCAATGTTTAGGTTCACGGGTACCTTCTTTTCTACCATTTGCTTGGATGTTTTTGAAAATATTTCCTTCTAACACACATGTCAGGTAACCCTTATAATAAAATCACAAGGAAAATACCCTTTTCAAACTTTTAAAGTCATCCTGAAAGTTTCTTACAGCTTGCACACGTTTTCAGAATGCTTCTAGGCAATTCAGAGGCACAGATTTTGGCAGTCTCAAGACTCTAGGGCAGGGCTCCCCATGTACAGACATAAACAACTAACTTGACATCTTGTTCACCAAAACCTCTTTGTATATATTTATCTGAATGTATTTATCTGAAACAATATTGGATTCTTAAATCTTTGGTATGCAAAAGGATACAGAAGATGACTACTAGAAGTAGCAATTGTGCTTGAGAATTACTACTGTATGACACTATTTCAATGCAAACCTCTGCAAGTGCAAGGTGTATTCTCTGTAAAGTTCACCTTAATATACTGAGCTTATTCTTCACTACATTTCTAAGACTGGAGACTGTACCCATGTTTCTTATGTGGCAATAAAAATACTGGTGGAACAGTTGTTCTGCCAGTAAACTAAGTTGAATGAGAAAAAAAAAAATCAGTAATAACTAGGGGACTCCCATGTCTAGTTGTATGCTTGGTGAAATAGATTGCAAGAGGACAAATAGGCAGCAAACTGTATACATTGGGCACAGATAATTCCCATGCTGTGAAAACCTTTCTGCCTTAAGAACACTAGCAATGAAAAGGTTACAAGAAAGAGGGTAATAAAAATATCAAAAGAAACCAAATAGGAATAGGTTTCTTTGCAAGTAGAGAAGCCACTTTCTAATATGGTTGTTTTATATACAGGTACATTTGTCTTCCAGACCTTCTGCTGTTGATCAGAATTCTGATGCCACTGGAGGGGTTACAATTTTGTTGAGTTTCTGGATCTCAATTGCACTGTCAAGGGGTCATTCTTTCTGGTAATAAGGTAGCTAGTGGCCCCTGGGAGAGAAGGAAAACAATTGACTCTTGAAAGCAGAAACATATACTGAAGTCTAGACTAGATTTCTGGCAGTGGACCAAGTCTTTTCTCATAGCATTTGTCATTGTAGCAATGAAAAAATTGTGGGAGTTCTACAGGCAGCCAAAAAAGGAAAACAGAGCAGAACGACAACAACAAAAAAGAGCTAGATGTAATTTATTTTGGAATTATATTTAAGAGCAGGTTGTTCTTTTGTTTGTCACACTGTTGGTTCACTTGCTAAAGTTGTGGTTCCCATTAGATAGAAATATGTTGCTTATTTTAAAGCAAATGATTATCAAATGACTACACTTCAAAACATTTTTTTTGCTTTAATTTGAAGTGAAGTCATTTGAGTTTGAAACATATGCCTTTGCTAAATGCAGAATATTTTGTTGCCAAAACCAGACAACTTCATTTTGAGTCCACTGCTCGTAAGCATTGTTGATCCTGGATGTCAGTGACAATATGAGTCTTAGCAATAAGTCATCACAGAGGTCAGTACAAAAGTTTCTCTTGTTATCCCTAGGCTTTATTATTATTATTATTATTTCAGGTCAAAATGGTCTCACTGTCTAATCAAACTCAACCAGAACAAATGTATTATTATGTTTGATTGGCTTTGGAAGTATTATTCCACTTTGTACAACTGCATAAATCTCACTTCCTAAAAATAATTTATCCTGAGATCTGCGTATAAAAGTTTGCTACATCTTTCTGAAAATTGGCTTAATTATTTTGTAGGCTGTTTTGCCATGCTGGTTTTCTTTGTTGCAGAATAATCATACATAAACTGTCCATGCATACATGTATATGCATATTGCCACACCAATGTATCACTGGCGCTATGTGTAATTTGACGTATGATTTATATTATACTTACAAGGTTTTAGAATGGATTTCAAACTTATTACAAGTCCCAGCATTGCAGCTAACACACATTCATCCCATTGTTTAACCAAAGTACCCAAGGAGGGACTGCAGCAGCTTGAGAATTTCTCTGTTGATCATGGAGAAAGGCAAGCACATCCAGAGACACTTCTCCAAAGGTACTTGCCTTTTCTCACTAGCTATGGAGCAAGCCCAGAGCAAATCTACTCCTAATTTAGAATAAATGAATGAAGTGGACTGCAAGGAACTGTTGCTGAAATATGCAAACAAAGTGGCGTATCTGTTGCTGTCACCTATATATTCTGGGTTGAAAAAGATCTTTCAATTTAGGATCTAAAATACTTCATACAGATAATCATGTGTCAAGTCTTGTAAAGGAGAAGACTAAATGAAGCATGGGCTTGATAGTTTTTTATTTTAGTCATATAAAAGACATCTAGTCTGCACTGTTCATCTGTTACTCTAAAGTCCATTCATTTAACTCATTTGTCTTACAATTATAATCGATAAAATATGCAGAGGAGGAGGATCCTGAGACAAGTGTATGATAGGTGAGATATGATGAGTGGGGGCGCATTCATTACATTCATTACAAATTTAGGTGCTTAAATTAGATCTGACCTTTGGATTAGGATTTTAGATGCTTAGGATACCTTTTAGACAGCTAAAGCAAAGCAAAATGAAACAGATATTTTTCTAAGGGATTTGCACACAAAATGCAGAGAAGAAGGCATTTGCATATTTAGAGTAAAAAAGTGGTTCTGCTGTTGCCTGGTAAAATCCTGATAACCCCTTGCCTTGTTGCATTAAGTAAAATAGGAAGAACAAAGAACATCTTGAAGAAGCCCTAATCTCACACCATATACAGTACTGTGCAACAAATTGTGGAAGAGAGAAAGCTGTTACTCCTCAAGTAGTGTGAGAAAGGCTGTCTATAAAAATGACTTTTCCTCATACCCCTATTTGGGCAAAGGGAAATTAGCAATAGACTTTTTCACTTTAACTTTTCCCTCTATGCCTTTCTGCTCCCCCTCCCCTAGGAAACGGCAGTAGTTTTGTGTATACATTTCAATATCCAAAAGCATGTCAGGCTTATCTCACTTATCTCTTTTGCAGCAGAGCTCATGGAAAGTTGTTTTCATAAAACTATGTTGCCTTATGTTTGATTCTATCATAAAAGCAAATTTAAAAAATCTCTAGTGTGACTAAAACTAGCATTCTTCATTCATTTTGGAGACCTCTCCTCTGCTGTTTTCCTAGCTAAGAGTAATTGCAATGTCTGATGTTATGCTACTTGGAAGGGTGAACTGTCCCAAGTAGATTATTTTAACTGGGCTTTGTATAAATTCATAATTACGTTTATAATTTAGGATCCTTGAATGCATCCTTGCTTAAAGGATAGGAATATTTCTTTCAGATCTTGTAATCTAGAGCACCTGATGTTGAAGGAGCTAAAAGTTTATTTACTCATTAACAAACGATTCTCAATATGTAATATTAAAAAAGTATCCTACTGTCCAAAATAAGACAGTAAGAGAAAACAAAAGTCAAATGCTAAAGTTAGCCATAGGATAAACTAACTGGTGGCATGCTCTATTGTAAGCTGAAGCTCTGTCAGATTGTCCAGAGGAATTGGTTCTTAAGCAAGGTATTTATAGGAACATAAGACTGGAAGGCACTGCCAGGGATAGAAGAGAATTTGTTAAATAACATTCTCACATCATCCTATGAAAATTTCTTCCCTAGCTCTCCAAAACTCCCTGATGGTCCATTTTTACCGTAAAGCTGTACTGGGATTTTTTTGACCACAAGATCAAGATTTACAGAACAGACGGTGAAGCAATTTAATACCTCTAGGTGCATCGGTTTGCCCTGACCTACAATCTGCTTCCTGTCGTGGACTGACTGAGCAAAGAAAAGTGAATACTCATTCCTCATTTCTTAAAAACCCAGAAATCTATCAGAAAGAATAAAAATCCTTCCTGGATATTGAGGCTAATGCTGTGCAGTAGGATAGATACAATATAAATACAGCACAGATACAAACTCAATGGACATATTTTAAGAACCGAGAGCAAGAGCTGCTCTGCAGTCCTTATCTCCTATAACGGGGCTCTCAAGACTTTCAAGCAGCTGGTGTCCAGATAATTTAGAGATTTGCAGGCAGAATTGCATACAGAAGTGAAGAGGGATCTATTGCAAGGGCCTGAGCAATAGAGGTTTGTGGTGATTCATCCTACTCACAAGGCAGGCAGCTGTTTTCAGCACACACTGCAGCTTTTGGGCAGACTTACTGGGCTAATATCTTTTCTCCTGCAAAGCTATTAAAGTGAGTGGAATTTCATACAGGATGAACTTGGCTCTTTAGGTGTGGGAGAAACCATTTCCAGTACTGACATATGTATATTAGCACTTCTTCATGCAGGCCTTACAGACAGGCTTTAGGAATGTTTACAAGGTGGGAAGGACAATGAAAGAACATGTAAAATCATTTCACCCTGATTCATGTTTGGGAGGGACTCTGCATGTAGATCACTCTCTTTCCAGTTGGCTGTGTCTGCCAAGACCCTTTCTTCCATTTCTGAATCTCAGAGCCCTCCTACACCAAGGAATTTGGGCTCTGTCCAGCAGAGGGCTGGGAAGAACGTATACTTTTCTCCACATTCCCACATGCTTTCTGTCTTGGGGACTAAGAGTAGCACTGCTGAAAAGTGCATGTGAACTGGGTAAAAAGTTCTGAAGAGCTCGTATGAAATAGGGCTTTGGCAAATCCTCTCATTATCCATACGTACTACGGCACTGCCCTGAGTCTAGGAACCAAACCCCTCATTTCTTTCCCGGCAATCAAAGGATGGCAACTGTACCCCACCTGCAGAACTCCAAGGAAACCAAGAAATTTTCTCTTATTGGCCACTGTACTGCTATCCGTTAGCAATTAGAACAATAAGCTGATCTGAACACTGTATTTTTATACCAAGTGAACCCAGCCTTTCAAGACTGCAGAATTTGAAAAGCAAGAGTGGAGTTAAACAGATTGCCAAATCAACAACTGTCTTTCATGGATGCAACAGCTAAAATAATCCATTCATTAGACAATTGCCACTAGAAGAATCAACCATAAAATAACACGGCTACCAAGGTACACCTCATTCAACACTTAATCGCTTCTTTGGTGATGGGTTGTCTGCATTCCAGAAGGCTGCTGTAGTGGTGAGGAGGTGTTATCTACACTTATTTTATACTGTCCCTCTCTGTAAGTGTGGGGCTTTAGCTTTTTCTATGATGTGATATCATACATACAAGAATGGGCTGTGGGAATTTCCCAGCTGTTGATGATACAAAGGTCCAGTGTCAGTCTTCAATCAAAAGTGAGCTTTGCTTTGATGTGCATACTGTTTCACATCACAGCAGAATTTGCCATTCTCAGAATTTTGTCACAATTAGTCTTAGCACATGAGGCATCAAAAACATCTGAATATATAGGAACAATTGTAAGCCGTGTTCTCTTCTATCATACATATCTTTCTGCTGCTACTTTAGTTAACAATTTTCTGTTATTGCGTCTTCAGATATTGATGTCGATATATATATTCAGTAAAGATAGGTAACTGCTTGGTTTGAATCTTGGAAATGAAATATCAAGATTGAAACCAGCATGGAAGTGCTTAATTTTATTGTATGTAAGCTGAAACATATTATAGAAAATGGGTAACAAGAGGTGATATTTCTGAAACAGCACTGAGGACTTTGTGATCTGAGTCATCACCGTGAGTTAGGGCTCAGAGATTTTATGACTCATTTCACCACTGACACATGAATAAACTTCGCTACATCATTAGCCTCTTTTTATACAAATCCTCCCTTAAATGACACTAATCATGACAGTCTTTACACTGTTACACTTCCTGAAACTTTAGTCATTAATGTTCATGAAATACAGTGAGACAGCCAGGCAAAATGTATTAGGTACATGAACAAAATATATTAGGTATATATAATGTATACACATTGCTGTACCATAGCAATTCTGCAGGGAACTTTTTAAAAAAATGCAAACTCTTGCATTTCACACACTATTTTGATTCTGAAAACACTCCCAAGGCCAACTCAGGTAAGAACAGATTTCAGGTTTATTTATATTTATATATAGCCACCTACATATAGCTGTTACTTCATGCATACGTAGTAACAACCATAAGTACGATTATGTTAACCATCCCCATTAACCATATTAAGAGATGAAGATGAGAAGGGGCAGAAGAGCATCTGAAAGTGCAAAAATGTTCACTTATAACTTTTATTTCCTTCCAAATCAGTTAATCAGTATAAAGACTTCACCCTTACAATTCAACCAAGGTTGCTAAGACCCTCTGTGATGTGCTGAGCAAGACCAACTTGTACCAGCCAACAGTGCTTGAGGCAGATTTATTTTGTGTGTAAAATATGTAAAAAACTGAATGTAAGCAACAGCTCTGGGAAATGATTGTGGACTACAGTAATAACTGACAAATTCCTTATTGCCTTTAAGCTGGTAGGACTTGGAGCCTATTCAGAGAACTCCTTTTTTGTTCTTTCTCCCTGATACCCCACATTCCTTACAATCTTCCCCACTTCTTTCCTGGTTTCGTCCTCTCCCTGAAAACAGAATTTTTTAAGACACTAAAAATTCTGAAGAGGAATTTCTTTAACTTAATTTTAATGGGGAATAAGCAAACCTTTGAGATGCACACAGTGTAAGTAGCAGCAAAAGTGTAATATTCACTTTACACTAAAAGAAGCAGAAGTTGGAACCTAGAAGGCAAACACTTCTTGCAGATGGCAGCAATGTCACCCTAGAATTCCCTGAATATATTTATACATTTTTCATAACCCCTTGTTCTATCTTGATATTCTCAAGTTTCATGGCTCCTTTCTTGGCTTTATATCCACTTTCAGCCAGCATGTAGGGACTATGGAATTTTATTCAGTTTAATATGAAGAACCTGTATGGCATCTCTTCTTTTCTATTGTTGCTTTTTTTACCTCCAGCTGTTCAATTGCCTATGAGAGTACTCAAGGCAACATAGTTCCACTGTATTCCAATACTGAATCTGTTTAATTGAAAAAATAACATGTGATGGGTGCAGTAAGGGAATATGAAATTAACTCCCTAGCATATTCATGGTTACATAAAATGTTTGGGTTGTGGTTTTTTTTTTTTTTTTATTCTAATAGGATATTACACAGTGCTCCTGACTGATTCCCACTGAAGAAAATAGTGAACTACATATTCATACCAGCATATTGCAGGGAACCAAGCACATATTGCAGAGTATACCAGGGAGGACAGCAGGCTGTACTGTCACCCACCACAGTCTGATCCCAGTCATTTTGTTCTTTCAGCAATGGTGAAGTTCTTATGCTCATGAAAGCGCTAGCAAGAACAACCTAATCTTATGCAGTAACTTGTCATGCCTAACTGATGCCTGGGACTAGCTGAGTTACATGGCAGTAAAATCTCTTCTGTGCTAAGCACACCTGCTCAAATATAGGCACAGCAGAAGCTTATCATGAAGGTCCTGGAGCTACTGTGTCTGCCTGTGTTCTACTTATGTAGGACAGAACTATGTTGACAAATATCCAGATGGGACAGATGTGAATTTGACAGGTAAAGTACTGTTCTTATTTAATAATCTAGATCAAAATGGATACATTTTCCTCTGCATTTAGCACACATGCTTCTAGTGTATATTGGCAATAGGTTCACTCTTCCTTCTAAATGGCTGTAAATAGCTGTGAGGTCCACAGCATCTGGTGGATACAAACCTCTGTGCATTGGTGTTATTGAAAACAGGTCTGCTACCTGCTGCTTTTTAACCTTAAAGATTTAAGCATGGAGTAGAGTCTATTCCTCATAGTTCAGGACTTTCCAAAGCTGCTGAAAGCTTGAAGGGCTGTACTGGAATCTTCAAGTTTTATCAGGTGCTTCTCCTATTCCTATGCTTTCCTCCTAGACATACACTATTAGCCACTCAGAAAGAGTTTGGGATAAATAGCTCTTTGCTCTGGTTGAAGATGGCTTTTCTTACAGACTTCCTTTATTCTTAGTTATTACAGTGGTCTCTGGGCGTGGTTCTAGAAAATGCTGACTGAGGGCAACATCCTCCCAGTAAAATCAGGGTGGACACTTAAGCAATTAACACAATTAATTAACACACTGCAGCTCTCAGCTCACAGTTGATACCCGTGAAGGCCTTAGTTTTTCCGAAGAAGGACTTTTACAAGGAAATCCAATTTCTCCCTGCAACAGCAGAAATATCTGTGAAGTGCAGCAGGTAATTGGTTTTTAGGGTCAAGAGGAAATCCCACCCAGGCTTGCCGCTGCCAGGCAGATTTCAGTTGACCTTTGCTCTAGGGTGGGCAAGGCCTGCAGTGGCAAACACCTATATCAGCTGCATTCTGGGATTTGGCTGGAGCACACACGTGCTTTGGTGTGAGGTCCATGATTTGCTCTTGCTTCTATGAAGACATCTCAAGTGGTGTCCCTGGTGGGGTCTTGGGTAAACCATGTGGATAAGCTACTCTAGTAGCAAACCTGAGAGCTGTCTGGGCCAGTCTGAAGGAAGTCTCTTAACTACTACGGTACTCATGGAAACAGAAACTTGTAGACCGCATGATACTGCACTTGGAGTATTCACCAAATCAGGAAAGGTGAGGAAACATCTGTGTAGGACAAATTAAAAGGGCTTCTCCAGTTCTTACTTGGCTTAAAGTGTACATTTATGTGCTCAAAATGATTTTGTTTTGCTTTTGCTTAAGTGTTCCTTGTATCTTTGAATTGAGATACCCTGTTGAAAGGACTTGACGCAGAACATGTTGCTATATTTCAATGATGTCTTCAGCTCTTTGTTTTTCCTGAAGTCTGTAGAAACAACAAATTTGTAATCAGATTCTGGCTTCTGATTTGAGACTGTAGTAAAGTCTAGTGGGCACTGTACAGAATTTTCTTATGCAGTCACGGTTATTTGGTGACTGCTTCCAGCTTATGATTGTTAATGGACATTTTCAAGTACATCAATGAAACTTTGATTTTTAAGGAACCATTTGCATTCCCAGAAAGATCAACAAATCCTTTTGTTTAAATAAATCTATCGTATATTTGTTGTAAGATATGAAATCTTATGTCATATGTGTATTACTAAGGTACTGTATATAGCATTGTTTCTCATTTAGTTAAAAGAAGATCAGGTTAATCCTTAATATCTGCTATGCTTTTCTTCCAGTATAGTAATAATCCAAACATAACAATTATAATGTTACTTGCTTATAGACTATGTGTATAGCACTTGGAGAAACAGTAAATACGTTTTTCCTTTTTTTTCTTTCTCAGAAGACTACTGGAATATTGGAGAGGTAGAATTAAAATGTAAGCATTAAATGAAACTATGCTTGGTTTACTTCAGCAGTGCAATGTGCATTAAATATAATTCTTTAGAAAACACCGGATTTTATATTTATGAAATTAGGAAATGTATGTATTGCGTATTTCTAGTGCTTGGAGTTACATGGAAGGTATCTGCTCAACCATTTTGAAAAAAGGAGGGAAATAAAATGGAAAAAGCATGACTGGAGAAAATGGAAGACTTGCAGTAACTTAGATTTGGAATGGACTTAGTATTCTGGCTGGAGAAGAAATATGTTCCCACTTCCAGTCCTGGGAGTCTAATTTTTTTCTCCCTTTTTGTGACTTTTTATAATGCCAGGTACATAAATTAAAAGTTATTCTTTGAGATCTAGTGAAAGGAAGCTTGTTGGATTTGGCTATCATCATTTGTAATATGTTTTCTCTTTCCCTTTAAAGCTGATATGCCCTTCCTCACTTTAAACCCTACATCGTGTTCTTATTTGATGCTGCAGTCTGTTTTTGTGGAACACTTTTTGAACTGGAGTTTTTTGGTAGATAAGTTTACAGTCCCAAAGTGTACTCAGATGCTCTGTTGTAATATTGCATGCATGTAGCTTTCAATTTCCAGTTGCTTCCAAGTAAAACATGTACACATTCCTCTGGCAAACCCATTTGCAGTTCCTGAGTTGTAAATGGATGTATCCGTTACCCTAAATTACGTGGCTCTTCCATAAAGACAGAAAAACTGTTTTCTTGTAGTCTTACCGTTTGCTTGACTCTCTTACGCTCTTCTTTTTTCTTCTTTTTTCCCTGTATTTTTTTCTTTCTTTCTTCACTCTTTCCAAAATAACGTTTGCAGCTTCACTTTCTTCTAAATCATCCACTTAAGCAGTTGTCCAGAATGCCTGAGTATGGAAGTATATTAGTTCCTCTGGGTGGAAAATCCATTTTGGAAGCTACAGTATGAAAGAACAGGCCCTACCTGAACGTTACATGGATTTATTTGGTTTGGGTAGCTTTAATCTTGGACTGATCTTCCCTTTATTAGCATGTCTGTGGCCACGACATTTCAACAGCATGTGACTGTCATCTATCTGCAGCATTCATATGCTTGTCACAAAGCAACTGAACAAACTTGCCACCCCTAGGTGTACTGATCAAAGTCGGTTATAGCAAGCAGGATCTTGTTTTGCTTCAATGCATCTTTTTGGTTGCTAGAGCACTCGGATAATGCTTAATGTTTTTTCAAAGTACTTGCTAAGCATTTATGAAAATGTGACCCTTCTACTCAAGATATGTAACCAAAAGCTGAACTACAACCTTCTGTATTACTATGGAAAATCTGGCCATTGGTTTCAAATTGCCCCTGTGCTTCATTTTTAGGGCTAGCTATAGATGTGCTAAATATAGGCCAGTGCAAAAGACTCTGGAAAGTTTCTGATGGTGACTTAATAGGAGGTTTGAATATTTGTATCTAAAAATTAAGCAGATCAATTAAAGTTCTCCAAGTGGATAGGTAGATGGCTTCAGGAGGCCAAGTTTGAAAATCTTGTCCTAATTCTCTACTTTAGGGAACACTGGCATAAAAATGACCTGTATAAGGTATCTGAATGCTTCACTGCTTTGGCGCTGTGTACTGCTCAGTATGCAAACTGGTGGTGGGGTTGTTATTACAAGCATTTCTTTTAAATATCTGGTGAAATTGCTCTGGTGATATGCACGAGACAGACGTTTTCTTATACACTGATCTAGTGTTATCCTTGATTATTGCTGCTGGTGGGAATATGGGAATAATTGTGTTCAAAGGAACAAATGAAAGAAGGTGATCCTGCCTGCCACACTAGCCAGTTTTGTATGAGGAAACACAGGCAATAGCCTTTCATTCCTCTCTCACTTGCATTTAACTTAGAGTTCATTGATTTGGCTTGTAAATCAGCTGCTCTGAAGGCTGCTATTGGTACCTGACTCTTTCTGTTGGTGGCATAAAAATCGCTACTTGGCCACCTGCCATTACCTTACCAGAAAGTTGTGTTGAAGTTTCTGTAATGAGGAGGTGCAGATACCTACTTGAATGCACAGTAGCAGCCTTGGATGATAAAATACCAAACCAGTATGCTTATAAGGGAAACACTGTTATGTGGAAAGGAAAGCTGTGAACTCTTCTACAAGAAAGCACGTAGGATTAATGACCAGAGAGCTCTGTGATTGCCAGAACTATAATCTTTATGATAATAAAGTTATTGAAATTGCAGTAAAATATACTAAACTCACCGTGCTGCTTTTTTTTCTTTCCCCTGCCTCCTCTCAGTTGCAACAATTACTTGCTATCTGCTCTGGGCTACATGCTTGTCTTCAAAGAACATTTTTTAAATTTTTGATACATTTAAGAGATTTAGGCATAAAATTGACATTTATACTTCTAATTGTCTGAAATAACAAAAAATTGCAAAAATAGAGGATGTTGCAGCATCTGCATACCTTTTATTGTTACTTGGAAGCTTTTAGTGGACTTGTATTTATATCTAATTTTGATCTGAAAATCTGAGGATTTTTAAATTATATTTGGGTAAGAGTCAGGAGAACAGATGAAAGCTTGTACAATTTCTGCTGTAGCTTAATATTAGTCAATTGATAATAAAGATTAAAGCAATGAGAATGAAACCTTATATTGGGCAGGGCAAACTGGGAAAGCCAGTCCCAACCAGATTCTGTGGAGGGCTGTGCTACACCAGGGTAAGATTATAAAAACTGCCCAGAACTTCCAAGAAAGCAATTTGTGTGGAAACAAAAGAGTAGCATCCTGAAGAATGTAGTACTAGGTAACCTGGTAGCAAGCTGAACACACACATTTGTGTATTTGCATTTTAGAAACATTTGCTGACCAATCTTTAAAGATCCCTGGTACAACAAAGGAATGGTGAATGAATATTCATACGTATTTTCTTCTGCTGGCTTACTTGCCTTGCTTACTGCACAACATAGAAATCATTTTAGAAGGCTGGTTGGCAAGGTCTCCTGGGAGACAGTACTTAAGGGCAAGGTTGCCCATGAAGGCTGGGGGCTCTTCAAAAAGGAGATCCTAGTAGCTCAGGAGAAAGCCATCCCTGTGTTTGGGAAAAAAAGCCGACAGGGATAAAAACAGCTTGGTTGAGTAGAGAGATCTCAAGTGACATTAGGAAGAAGAAGAATGTTTATAGGCTCTGGAAGAGGGGACAGGCCTCTTGGGTGGACTACAGGAGGGAAGTGAGGTTGTGTAGGAAAAAAAATCAGAGGGGCTAAGGCTGAACAAGAAATCAGGTTAGCAAAGTCCGCGAAAGATAATAAAAAATCTTTCTATAAATATATAAATAACAAAAGGAGAACTAGGGAGACCATACAGTCCCTTTTGGATACAGAGGGAACAACAGTGGCAGGGGATGAGGAGAAGGCTGAGGTACTTAATGCCTTCTTTGCCTCAGTCTTTAATTGTAAAGAAAGTTGTTCCCTCTGTGTACAAACCCTGGAACTAGAGGAGCAATTCGAGGCTCCCATGGTCCAAGAGGAGGTGGTCAGAGCCTTGCTTGCCCAACTGGACACCCACAAGTCTATGGGGCCAGATGGGATTCACCCAAGGGTATTGAAGGAGCTGGCGGATGTACTGGACAAACCCCTTTCCAACATCTTCCAACAATCCTGGAAGACTGGGGAGGTTCCACTAGACTGGAGGCTGGCTGATGTTGTGCCTATCTACAAGAAGGGTCGCAGGAAGGATTCAGAGAACTACAGGCCAGTCAGTCTGACCTCGGTGCCAGGGGAAGTCATGGAACAGGGGATCTTGAGTGCTATCATGAAGCACATGCAAGAGAACCAGGTGATCAGGCCCAACCAACGTGGGTTCTCAAAAGGCAGGTTTTGCCAAACTAACCTGATCGCCTTCTATGACAAAGTGACTCGGCTGTTGGATGAGGGAAAGGCTGTGGATGTGGTCTTCCTGGGCTTCAGCAAAGCCTTTGACACAGTTTCTCACGGCATTGTGCTACGGAAACAGTCAGCCTCTGGCCTGGACAGGCGCACACTCTCCTGGGTAGAAAACTGGTTGGATGGCCAGGCCCAGAGAGTGGTAGTAAATGGTGTTAAATGCAGCTGGAGGCCAGTGACGAGTGGGGTTCCCCAGGGCTCAGTGCTGGGTTCAGCCCTGTTCAATGTCTTCATCAATGACCTGGATGAAGGCATTGAGCGCACCCTTAGCAAATTTGCAGATGACACAAAGCTGGGTGGAAGTGTCGATCTGCTGGAGGTTAGTGATGCTCTGCAAAGGGATCTGAACAGGCTGGACCACTGGGCTGAGACTAATGGCATGAGGTTTAACATGGCCAAATGCTGGGTCCTGCACTTGGGGCACAACAGCCCTGTGCAGAGCTACAAACTAGGAGAAGTCTGTCTAGAGAGCTGCCTAGAGGAGAGGGATCTGGGGGTGTTGGTTGACAGCCAACTGAACACGAGCCAGCAGTGTGCCCAGGTGGCCAAGAAGACCAATGGCATCCTGGTTTGTATCAGAGACGGTGTGACCAGCAGATCCAGGGATGTTATTCTCTCTCTGTACTCAGCACTGGTGAGACCGCTCCTTGAATCCTGTGTTCAGTTGTGGGCCCCTCACCACAAGAAGGATGTTGAGGCTCTGGAGAGAGTCCAGAGAAGAGCAATGAGGCTAGTGAGGGGTCTGGAGAACAGGCCTTATGAGGAACAGCTGAGAGAGCTGAGGTTGTTTAGCCTAGAGAAGAGGAGGTTGAGTGGAGACCTCATTGCTCTCTACAACTACCTGAAAGGAGGTTATAGAGAGGAGGGAGCTTTCCTCTTCTCCCAAGTGACAGGGGAGAGGACAAGAGGTAACATCCTCAAGCTCTGCCAGGGGAGATTTAGGCTAGACATTAGGAGGAAGTTTATTACGGAAAGGGTCATTGGGCACTGGAACAGTCTGCCCAGGGAGGTGGTTGATTCACCTTCCCTGGAAGTGTTTAAGGCAGGGGTAGACGAGGTCCTGAGGGACATGGTTTAGTGTTTGATAGGAATGGTTGGACTCGATGATCCGATGGGTCTCTTCCAACCTGGTGATTCTGTGATTTGTGGGGAAGTTGGTCGTGTCTTCATGCAGGAAGACCCTTAAGAGAAGAAGAACTAAGAGAACGAATGTTCACCATTGCTTGTGCAACATAGTCAAATGAGGCGCGGCGAGCGGCGGGGACCCGGCGGGGCCCAGGGGAAGGGAGCCCTGGAGGAACAGCACCAGCAGCCGCCACCGCCCCCTCCGGAGCAGCCCAGCGGCGGGGCGGACCGCGACGGCACCGGCTTGCGGCGAAGCACCGAGTCTGAGGTCTACGACGACGGCACCAACACCTTCTTCTGGTGAGAGGAGCCCCTCACGGCTCAGGCCTCGGCGGGGCCTGGCGGGAAGGGAGCTGAAAGGCCCCTCTCAGGCCTCCCCGACCCCCTCTCAGGCCTCCCCGACCCTCTCCCAGGCCTCCCCGTCCCCTCACGGGTCTCCCCAACCTCCTCCCTTGCTCCCCAGACCCCCCCAAGGCTTCTTCTTTGATGCTTTGGGAGCTACTGTATCTGTGGGTTTCGCCTTCCTCGGTGCCTGGTGCTCTCTCAGCAGCGTTTGGATGAGGTTTGGCTGCTGGAGAGGGTCTGGGGGCGATTTGGGGTCAGAGCATCTCATGAAAGAGCCTAGAGAGGAGAAGACTTGGATGGGATCTGACTGTGTTTGGATGAGGTTTAGCTGCTGGAGAGGGTCTGGAGGTGATGTGGGGTCAGAGCATCTCATGGAAGAGCCTGGAGAGGAGACTGGAATGGGATCTGACCGTGTTTGGATGAGGTTTGGCTGCTGGAGAGGGTCTGGGGGCGATTTGGGGTCAGAGCATCTCATGAAAGAGCCTAGAGAGGAGAAGACTTGGATGGGATCTGACTGTGTTTGGATGAGGTTTAGCTGCTGGAGAGGGTCTGGAGGTGATGTGGGGTCAGAGCATCTCATGGAAGAGCCTGGAGAGGAGACTGGGATGGGAGCTGACCGTGTTTGGATGAGGTTTGGTTGCAGAGAGAGTCCAGGGACGGTTTGAGAATCAAGCATCTCTTGGGGACAGGCTGAGAGCAATGGGAATGCTCAGCCTGGAGAGGAGAAGGCTGGAAAAGGATCTTGTCGTATTTGGATGAGGTTTGGTTGCAGAGAGAGTCCAGGGACGGTTTGAGAATGGAGCATCCTTTGAAGAGGAAAGACCTGGGGATGCTCAGCCTGGAGAGGAGAAGGCTGGGAAGAGATCTTGTCGCATTTGCATGGGGTTCAGCTGCTTGCGAGAGTCCTGAGATGGTTTGGGGACAGAGCATCTCTTTGGGAGAGACCGAGAGAGGTGGGAACTTTCATCCTGGAGAGGAGATCCCATCAATGCGTATCAATATCTAAAGGACAGGACCAGACTCTGCTCAGGGGTGGCCAGACAGGACAGGAGGCACCAGGCACAAACTTAGAGCACAGGAACACGAAGAAAAACTTTTCCTGTGTTTGGTGAGGGAGTGTGGAGCCAACTGCCCGGCGAGGGTGTGGAGTCTCCGTCTGTCTTGGAAGAGGCCTTTTCTCTCAGTGTTTTTTTCCTGAGGCTGAAGTCGTTGCACCCGAGTCCTACTGGTCCTGTATTTCATATGGTTTTGTGGCACATTCTGCCTGAAGAACCAGAGGAGAAAACCATGTCTATGTGTGTGATACGAGTGCGGCTTTAAGTTCCACCCTCACGGGAGGAGCGTGTTTGCACCTAGAAAAGTGCTTCTAACTCCTATCTTGGCTCAAGTTGTTCCAGAAATTTGCTTTCAGCACACATGTGTTTGTGTGTGTGTGTGTGTCTGTAGCTTTTCCGCGTGTGTTAAACGCGTGACCCTTTTGGCTAAAGAGGCTGTGGTGACATTGAGGTCCCTCGTTTGGAACAGGAGCTGAGGGTGATGTGGTTTGGCCGCAGTCCGAGGTGAAGGAGGTGAGGAGGGAGGGTGCTTGGCTCTCACCCTGGGCAGCAGGGGGTTGATCTTGATGAAGCTGCTGATTCCCGGTGCTATTCCTGCCAGTACGAGCTGCAAAGGAACACTCGGATAGCGCTGGATTGCCGATCGGTCTCTGCAGCAGCCCAGCACGTGGGGTTGGGGTCATCCTCGCCCTGGGAGGCAGAGGAGCTTCCTTGGAGAGCACGTGTAGGCTGAGTGAGCGGCTGAATCCCTGGATCCCTCTAAGGTCTGCAGAGCGGTGCCACTTTATACATGGAAAATGGGTAAAATGGTTGTTTTCTTGCTTCAAATGGCTCCTCCCAGGTGTTTAGTGAGGCCTTAGAAACACGTGATGCTGGTTTTATTGTGTTATCTTGCCTTCTTGCACCTTTTCCCTCTTGTGGGACCAGCACAGTCTGTCACTTCTACGGGACAGAGGCTGCTGCTGTGGCTTGTTTGTCCATGTGGATTGTCCGAATGTGCTGCCAGCATTTAAAGAGCTTCCCCTGTTCTGACTGCTCCCTTCCAAGAGGGCAGAGCAGACACAGGCGATATCAGAGTGTTCCTTCGCTTCCCAGCTCTATTGTCCCAGTAACACCAGTTGCCTGTGCTGGCAGCCGGGGGTTTGATTGCTTGGGAGAGTCTCAGGGTTTCCCTGCTGCTGCTTTTGCTCCGTGCGTGACGGTTTTGATAGGAATGGTTGGACTAGAAGATCCGATGGGTCCCTTCCAACCTGGTTGTTCTATGATTCTATGATTCTATGAAATATTTCTTGCATCTGTAGGGACAAGGAAGGGTTATACTGCTGCATCACTGAACTCCTTAGGGGTCAACATGTCTGCAGAGATAAATTCCTGTTCTAAACAGTAGTAAGAATTAAATCAGTAGACTTCATTTCCATTGGTATAATGGGAACTTGGAGAGACTCTGTTTTTTTATTATTTTTTAGCCATATTTTAAGAAGAAATAAAAAAGTCACAAAATAGGACACTGCACAAACAGTGCGCATACATATTTTACCCCTTCCTCCCCTTTGGGGTGTCCCCCCAGTGGCATGTGTCAAGGCATTTCCTAAGCTAGGCTTTAGAGTCTTTCTGAATTCTATTTTACATTAGTCTCTGCACCCATAAATTGACTCTAGGGTCATCCAGGGGATAATTTAACTTTAAATACAGGGTTGCACTAATATGTCTGTTGGCCCTCACTCATCCATTTGAATTGGCAGAAGTCCAGCTGGAATAGAAAAGAGGAGCTATTTAAAGGAGCCATTCTTCATAACATTACATTACCATATCTCTTGTCTTTTACTTCCCAAAGAAGAGACTAGACTGGGATCAGTGTAACAGAGTAGACCTCCTCCAGAGGTGGGGGCGGAAGTGGATACTGGTTTTATATTAGGATGTAGCATGTAGGGCTGAGTACAACCCAAACTCTGGCCCAGGAAGAATATAGATGCAAAGAAAATAAAAATTCTTATCAAAGCTGCTTACTCACACATAACATATAGTCAAACTGTTATGCAAGTTTATTTTCACAAGTTATTTATAGGAAAAATACACTTATCTCCAGTTTAAAGATATGAAGGAGAAAGTAATTTGCTAACAACTGTTTCAGGTTATTTGCAGGGACAAGATAAGAAATAAAGAGTAATTGTATTTTGACCCATAAATAACTCCAACTTTCAGATGCCTTTTGTACCCTCTCAATCTGTAAAGGAATTGTATTATGGGAGGAAGGATGATTATTTTTTTTCTCTGTCTGCAAGATGAATAGGACACCTACTTTTATTAGTTTTCACAGCGGGTAAAAAAAACCCTCAGAATTTTTGCTAGTTAAGCTATCTTGTGTGGCTGAGTGTAAGTCTGCAAAGACTCTTGCTTGAATGTTTTAGGGCTTTAAAATACACATTCTTTTTGTCTGCATGTATATTTGCTCATGCTTTTATTTAATTGAAGGGAATAATTGTGTTCACGAGGCTTTACTTTTTTTTTTTTTTGTGTTCTAGATTCCAGTGGTTCAGGCATCTGTATAACAGGCTTGTCTGTGCTATACTGTGGAGAAACCTTCCTCTTTGACCTACTGGGTGTTTCTCTTCTGAGGGGGGAAAGGAATTCTTTCCATGTTAAGAGTTTGTCTCCTCCTGTCAATGATTGCCTCTGTTGCTTAGTTGAGCCCAATTATATGCAATGGCTTTTCAAGGGTTCAGCTCTGTAGAAGGTACGTGTGCAAATGATATCAATAAAATAACAGGATTTGCATACACAGGAGTAGCACATAAGCTACTGCTTTGAAGATTTACTGTGTAAGGTACACTTATTGTTCAGTAGGACATCTGTTGACATTGCCACTTTTACACTCCTCCTGCTTAGTTTTGCTTGCTGCCATAGGCACAGGCAAAAGAAAACAACAGTGCTAACTGTTCATGCAAGAGTAATAACAACCCTTAATGGAGGAAGAGCAATTACCTTTGTCTGGTTTCTCCCTGCTCTAAAATCTAATTAAATAGAGAGTAGTGCCTATGCAGTTGATGGATACAGAAGTCCTGTTGCTTTTACTAAATCTGAGGTTAGTTATATAAAATGGCCTTTGCTCACAAACTGAACTCACATCTTAATTCTTAAAAAAATCTGTTGCTGATGGGTAGATTTCCTGAGCCCATTTGACAGCTTTCAAGCTAGTGGTATTTGGCAAGGCCTTTTAAAGTTATAGGAGATTTATTGCTAAAGAGATTACGTAGCAGTGGGTTCAGATCTGATCTCTTTCCCCCAGCTCTTGCACTGGGTAACAATGACAGGAGCTGTCTGTATACCAGAAGGAACAGTTTAAGAGGGGTGGCTGCATTTGGCAATAGAAGACCCCGTTAGCAGCCGGAAGCATTGGTGCTGAAAAGCAATCACTGGTGTCAAGAACTTTCCTAGCTAAGCACTGCAGCTGGTGGCAATAAATAGCATTCTAATAAAGGAGGATGTTCAACCCATGACATAAGCGAATACTGTTTCAACCACAAGAAGTAATTTATGGTGCTGCATATGTCTGAAATGGATTTTCTCCGATACATTTTAAAATAAAAATGCTAAGATTTCAATGGGGAGAAATATCTGCATTTTAAATCAAAATGAAATTGAAAGATCAATGAAAAGTGTACTGCTTTTTTAAGTACGCAATGATACATAACATTTTAAGGATGTGCACTGTCACAAAGCACAATTATCTCCATTCCTAAAAATGAAAGATGCTATTTTCTGACTGTGAACATTCTCTGTGTTGCATCAAACCTAATAACTTCCCATGTCAATGATAATCCCCCCAACATTTAGACAGAACCATCATCATCTTCTCTCATAAGAATGCCAAAATGATGATGCAGAAAGTAGCAAATAACAATATGCTCGGGTTGCATAAACATAATGATTCCTGGAAAAAATCAGCTCCAGCATCAAAAAAGAGGAGTGGATTATAGTCATTAGGCTCATTGGACCTGTTAACTTCTTGAGTCCACTACAGTAAACAAGTTATTATTTTTGACAGAACCAGTGGTTTATTTGAACATATGCTGCTATTCTTTGTTATACATTCTGTTTATGCCACTTGCCGTATCTCTTGCGTCATTATTGTGAAATGTAGCAATGTTACGTACTGTAGCATCTCCCACTGGAATGAGCAGTGTGGATGGGGTATGAGGAGAAACTGCCCTTTGAATTTATTTCTGCTGGCTGGTCTAGGGTTTTTTTTGGGTGCATGGGGAAAACCCATAGTTTTTTATTTGAGCATAGGCTGTGAGGTTAGTTGAACGGATGGGCTGTTCTGAAAGGCATTTTATACAGGAGTTTGCTTTGAATCATAAGGGCAGTATGTGCAAGCATGTAAAATGAGTAATTAGTTAAGTGTTACTCAAGATAAATATCCTTTGTACAGGAATGCAAAGCATAGTATACACATTTTAAATACCTTAGGGAAATATATCCTCTGTATTATTATTTTGCATGTGCTTGTTAATCTTCTAGTTTTGCTTTTGGAAAAAAATGAGCCTATATGTTTAAGAGATGGCTGATACCTGTTTATCAGCAGTATAGCTCTGTACTCAAGCTGATTTCCAGCCCTGCCCCTTCTCCCCCAACCCTGTAGATGGTTTCTGCTGTCATTTAGCAGTCAGAGCCACATTCTCAGCTGGTGCACATCAGCACTGCTATCCTGAAATAAATAGGCATAACTACACTGGAGTCACTGAAACTTAAGCTCAGACTTGTGGGTTTTGCTGTCCTTGAGTGCAGTGTTTTAAGGCTTATGATACACGCTCCTGTGATACTTTGTTATGGTATAAACAAACACCACACTTCTGATTTGAATTATAATCTCATTCACCCAGAAACCAATAGAGCTCTGCTTATTTATCCCAGCTGAGAGGATAGTGAAAAGGCTTTTCATGTTGTATGATAGAGTCATGGGCTGCGATTCTAACTGCCTCCCCCCCTCCCCATAAACAAGGGGGTGACCCCACTACTGCTAGTGCAATTACTTAGATATGAAACAGTTGTTCAGAGAGTTTTGGATTCAAATCAGTGCCATGATGTTTATTCTGCAGTGAAGTGATGTGTCTGCTAAGGCTGTAGTCAGTTTAAGAATAAAGCAAGAGTCTCAAATTTAGCATCACTATGAAGAGTTGGGCAGAGTTTTAGGGGTAGTCAAAGGATGGAACACCTACCAAATATATCAAATTGAATGTTTCCTGTAGACTGCATGTGCAACCACAACACTCTTTGATTCTGAGTTGCATTTAAACTCAGGATGGAATCCAGCTGCAAAGCCTGGACCTAGATCTGAATTTCCACAAGTTCAAGGCTGTTGTAATCAGCAGAGTTTATTTGGTTCCATACCTAATTTAAATGCAGAACTTTCAAGGTAATTTCAATCAGATGTTCTTGAGATCCACTGGAATAATAGCACAATAAAAGCTGAAATTAAACATATCTGGTATTATGTAGAGATTTTATTAATATCCCAGTTTAAGGTTAAAATAATGCTCTCATGTAGTCAGCGTATGTTAATAAATTAAGGCAGGGAGTTTGCAAATGAATTAAAATTGTGGCTTACACATTTTTCCAAAGCAAAAGAGAAGCACAGAAAGATAATCTGAATTCTCAAGGCAGTGCATGTGGTGAACATTAGCTTTCTTTCTCAATTTTTTTTTTGTTCAGGTTGGCTAATGCTTTCTTTTTCTTCACAAATACTGTAGTGGTAACTGAAAATATCTTCCACATGTGTACAACATCAAGGATAGTAAGATCAATGATATTGTCCTTCTCTAGGTGCAGTGTGTAGTAGCAAGGAAACATAGCCATGTATGTATTCATATCTCCATATTGGTATATTCTTCTGAAACCGCAGATCACTTCAAATGAAGGAACATGGCCTAGCGAGAACTGGGAACTAGAAGAAGGAAGGAATGCAATATTTACTTAAAATCAAAACAAACCCTGAAACAAAGAACCCAGTTCTTGCTTCTAAGTTTAACCTGTAATATTTCATTCAATATGCTGTCTTGATCAAAATCAGCTGTAGGAATGGGATAGCTATCAGCTGTCACAAGTTGTGCCAACAAGATACAACCCCCCCCCCCACAACGATTCCCTTATTCTCCTTTGTTACCTGTTTTCTTCAGTTCAGCCAGATTAGTGGTTATCTGGGGAATGTCAGCAATGATAATTCTCTCTGTCTCGTGTTTTTGGCTGTCGAGAGGGTGTTTGATAAGAAACTGCCAGGTAAAGGAAAGAAAGCTGAGAGATAAGTAACTACCCAAAGACTGCCTAGAGGACTGAGGTTTGTGAGTGCTTTGTTCCTCTTGGCAGAGCTGGAACATGCTACCTAATTCTGTGGGCTAGACTCACACTGCCTGGCTGCACAGCTTGCAGGTTACAGATAGGCTATCTCCCATGTGGAGATGTTCAGTGCCCCAGGGAAAGCATCTTGATTCAGGGCATAGAAGTGGGGAAATGGAATGATTTCTAGAGCAATGAGAGCCTGCCTGCATAGAATGGTTTGGGTTGGAATTGGTTGGTTTGGTTTGGGTCATATTCAGAGAGTAGTGGTCAATGGCTCAAAGTCCAGATGGAGATCCATGACTAGTGGTGTCCCTCAGGGGTTTATATTGGGACTGGTGCTGTTTAATATCTTCATCAATGATATTGACAGCAAGATTGAGTGCACTCTCAGCAAATTTGCAGATGACACTATGGTGAGTGGTGTAGTTGCCACATGGGAAGGACTGGATGTCATCCAGAGGGACCTGGACAGGCTGGAGAAGTGGGTCTGAGATAATCTCATGAGGTTCAAGTGCAAGGTCCTGCACCTGGCTTGGGGCAATCCCCTATTTCAATATGGGATAGGGGTGATGTGGTTGAGAGCTGCCCTGTGGAGAAGGACTTGGGGGTGCTGATTGATGAGAAGCTAAAATTGAGCTGGCAATGTGCGTTTCAGCCCAGAAGGCCAACCATATGCTGGGCTGCATCAAAAGAAACATGTCCAGCAGGTCAAGGGAAGTGATTCTGTTCCTCTATTCCTCTCTTGTGAGACCTTATCCGGAGTACTGTGCCGTGGGCAGACACTTCTCACTAGATCAGGCTGCTTGAGGCCCTAAATACTCCAAAACTTCCTTAATACTTTCAAACTGAGCAGGATGTCTACAGCTTCTCTGTGCTCTGTTTTTGAGGCAGCATTTCAGCTGGAGATGGGTGGTTCCTGAAGGAGGCTTGCAAAGTTAACTGTCTGTACCAGTCAGTTGCAATTCTTGGTAAACTGGCTTTGTTGCTCTGGCTTTTGTTAAAAGAAATTCCTTCATTTGGTTACTTTCAGAACTCTGAAATACAGAAGTCAGACTAGATTTGATCTCTGACTAAGTGATGGTGTCTGCAGGCAGTTTAAGAAATACTTTTGAGAAACTGATTCACTCTGAGTTCCTGTTTATTACACTAAAGCTGAAGCATCTAGTGCACAGGACTGCCCAATTCCAAACTGATACTCACCTGTGATCTATTGCCTCACCGATCATAAATTTTTAAGACCTGAAACCCATTGTTTTTTCTTCTTCAGTCTTAAGAGTTTTAGAGCTTTTAATTGACCATATAATGCACACAGATGCAACAATGACTCCGGTAGTCTCCTCTCCAATTTCCCCAGTCAAGTTCAAAAATACTATCAATAAGAGACAAAAATAAAAAAAGAAAACAGGCTGTGTGAAACACTCTGCTACTCTTGTTTTGGTTTTGTCCTCTTTCTTCAAGTTACCCCAAAGAAAATGCACTGAGGTTTCTTAAATGTGTATATTGGTTGTTGGCAGTGCACAATCTTTCTTTGTGTATCCTGCTTAAGAGAAGAATGGCAGCTGATGGATAAATATTTCTAAAGATGTCTGAAACAGCCATATTTATTGTAGTGGATATTTTGAAGACTTAGATAGCGATGCTACATTTTGCTTACCAGTTATGTATGAAATGTAGCCATGAATCACTTCTGATATGTTTTGCTTTCGCCTCCCTCCCACTAATTTTCTATTTCTTGTTTGCATTTTAGGATTCTTAAACTTTTTGTATAGAAGGCTGTATTGTTAAGCAGCAAACCTCGGAGTGCTTGCCAAGTCTTGCATCAGATATGATTTTTACAGAAAGAGCATTAAAACATATTTAAATCAAACAATTAGTTTATTAACATCTGGAAAACCACAAACAGTGACAAAAGTAACTAAAAAATTCATATGCCATTAATAGGCTGACTGCTTCAATACAGGATATTATGCTGCTCATAGCAACATGTTAATTTATAACCAGTCATGACTGGCCTTTCAAGCATGTCAGAATAGACAATCCTGTACATAATGGGGAATCGCTATATTATGACTGATGTCCAAGATTTATGATGTTGTAAACTATTGGTTATGTTGTTTTGACAATGGAAAAATTAACTAATGAGACAGATTTGCTTGCAGTGATGAACTATATAATGAAGAAACATTAATAGAGCTAAACCATTTGGAAATTCTTTATGAAAAATAATGTTTTTCCTCTTTTCACAAGGAACAAAAGAAGCCAGAAACACAACAGATTTCATCAAGAGAGATGTTCATATATTAAAAGCAGGTCTGATTTTTGTTTTGCTGTGCTAGACTTTACTTCTCAAGAATCACAGAATCACGGGTTCACAGAAGAGTGCAGTGAATGTTTTCAAGTTCTGATCAGCCTTTGGTATACCCAAGAAATGCCCCATAGGATCCACTGTGATCTTAATGTCTGCCTGTTAAACCAACAGTGTAATGAGTTATGGCAATAAATCAGGGAATTGGGGTTGTTCAGCATCGTATAGAATTTGCTGCTGAGTGCATCTCAGTGTATGGCGGCCAGAAAGGTTGAAAGACTGCAAACAAATGTACAGAACAGTAGGATCTGAGGCTCAAGATCCTCTGAATACTGAATGAAATAGGGTGCTCTATAAAAGCATACTTCTGGCCCCAATGGCTGTCATAGAGAGCAACTCAATGCAAAAATTGGAATCCCTGATTTCTGAGTATTCTAATGTCTTTTTTTGAGTGCTTGGCCCTTTCTAGGTGAACTTCCCTTAACAACTCAGTTTACTCCAAATCGCTAGGTTATTTACCTCATCATTTGAACACAAAAATATCTGGCAAGGAATGATAGAGAAACACTTGGTTTAAAAGTTAACATCCCAGAAGAGAGGGAACTTGGAAGTGTACGATTTTATATATTTTGCATCAACTAAAAAGGCATGGCCAGAAGATTCAAGTAAACATGAAAATGAAATCTATCTTTAACTGATAAAAAGTCAATACTGGTGTCAAGTATAGTTTTTGTCTGTCTTTCTCTCAACCTCTTTTGCCATACATTGGTGCTAAACTTCTCCAGACTGAGGCCTATAAATCATTAGCTGGGCTGTGGCATTGAAGAAGCCTATAGAAAATGGATGTCCTGTTGAGAGTCAAGGAAAAATAGATAATTAGATCCCTTAGTCTTTCCACTTAATTTTCATAATGTATAAAAAAATGTACACTGGTTACAGAAACATGCTTAATCAGAAACATTGAGTAGCTGAGCATGTGAAGAAAGGTTTCTCTATATTGCTAGTGAGATGAAAGGTAAATCTATTTTTCTCTTTTGTTAGTTTTCTCTTAGGTCTCTGCTATTCTAATCTTAAATGTCAGATCCAAAAGGAATTAATTTAGATGCCTAAACTCAGAACACTATTCCTGCAGATCCTGGTTCTGGTGGCTACGTCCCAGCTGTCCAGGACAAACAAGATATAAGTTTTAACCCCAGAATTCCCACAAAGCTGACGTTCTGTTGCTTCTCTCGCCTTGGAGCACCTTGGTTGTACCACCAGCACCTTATCACCTTGTTTGGACATTTTGCTGGCTAGGATCCATAAACTAGGGAAACATATCTGTAGGGCTTCAGCTATGTTAATCGAAAAGCAAACTGACATATGGTGAGTCAATCAATCTCTACTTGAAGTGCAGTGATAGCAACTTTTTTCTTTATAGAACACATATGGGAGGAGAGTGAGTGGTTGTTGTATTCTTATACAATTGCATTTTGGTAAGTGCATTAATATGTATTTGTTTTTCTCCTTTGTGTGAAGGACTGGTTTAGATTGACTGAAGACATAATTGAAATAGTACTTTGATGCTGATTCTTGTGCCCACTTTCTGGCCTTATGAAGCTTGGGTTCTTTCTGCGTCAGAATGGCTGTGACAGATGACTGTAGAGACTGTTAATTGTGCCCACAGGTTTGGACTCCCACTTAGGCCTTCCGGATCCCAAGAACATAATGTAACCACTTGCCGAGAGAGGGCTCTTCTGTCATCTGTACTTTAAAGGAATTCTCTACATCTGTTTTATTGGAAAAGCATTTGTAGGCACTTTCATTTAAGGTTTTGGATTATAAGTAGATAGAGACACTCCTATGTCCCTAACAAAGGCTCCTGTTTCAGTGGGGAAAAACACAATTTGCATATAGTTCTCCTCAGTTTGTTCCTGCTGCAACAGGTGTGTTGGCCTTCATGTGGCTCTTCAGGCTGGAGGTGGTTTCAAATGCACCTTCTGAGGCGGAGAGGATGCGGGGAGTAGAGGCCCCTAAATAAGGATTTCGAATTTATTTCCTTGGAGCAGTTAAGCTGCATGATCATGGTTGCAGCACCTGCTTGATGCTTGTGTGAACTCAAAAGCATTTCATACTATGGGTTTAGCTTTGCAGAGTTGGTAAAACTTGCTTTATGTCCAGTATGTATCACTAGCTAAAGTTCTTTCTGTTGGGGGTCACCCCAAATATCCTTCTAATAGCAATCATTGCATCAGGATTCTACCTTACTATCTACTACATCTGCTAAATAATAATCTGCATTAAAAAAAAAAAGTGTCAGCTTTATATCTGAACAAATCGGACATACAACTATATTGCTTCTCCTTAATTGAGAACATCCATGTAACTGTCTAAGCCTATGCTCTTAGATAAAAATAAATAAAAAATACAGCTCCATTTCACTTCAAATGGAAGTATTTTATAATGCTGGATAGGGATTTTCAAGAATACTTCACAATTAGCTTAATTTAGATTTCTATGAAATAATTGGTAAGTGATGTCTAGAGGTGATGAGTTAGGCTCTTGTTGACTGCAGTAGAAAAATCCCAGTCATGATTTCTCAATTAATTTATTGGAAGGTATGACAAGAAGGTATCTCTTGTAGGTTGTATTACATGGATTGTCATGCAGTGCTTTGAAACCGTAGTCCCAGTCTTTCTAAATTGAATGGTTAATATCCTCCCCTGAACATCAATCGTAGGACTGAATGACTTCTAAGAGCTATGTATAAATCTAGAGGTGAGGTGAATCTAAAACTTTTAATTTGCTGATTTATGCTTCTACCAGCACTGAATTTCACAGGGCAACTGAAAATACAAATCTGTGTGCTGACTTATTTGTTATGTCCTCTTCAGATACCGTATACAGCAACCTCATTTTGCCTTGCTTTGAAGGATATTTAATCTGTGTACAGAAGAGCAAAACTACACTGTAAATATTTTGGTTTCTGCAGTATAAGATTGCCTTTGAATGCTTTGTGAGATGAAAACCGTACCCAAACAAAAACCCAAACCCAAGCAGATATTAAATCCCAAAAGCAAAATACAGAAGTATAGAAGCACAGCTATACATGGGACTTAAACTTTGATACTGTTTGCTGTGTTTTACTCTAGTTGCAGTCTTTGGCAACAAACTTAATTTTAATGCCTCACTTTACCAGTGCTAGAGATGCAGTGGGAGAACCGAAATCTTACAAGAAATCTTATGTTAATTGTCTCCAGAAGAATAATTTGCTAACCCTTACACAATACTAGCAGAACAAATGTTGATGTTCTCTGGGACTTCTCAGCATGAGATTTGTGTATCTGAAAGAATCCAAGTCTGTTTTGAAGTCAGAGGCAGGTATCTCATCTGAATTTTTAGTTATTGCTGTAACAGGATTATTTTTAAAATTGTACTGTGCTGCTTTTTTTTGCTGTGATCCCTTCCTGCCTTGTTGCCATAGTCCATCTGCTCCAGTAAACTTCAAACACTTTCCCAAGTGTGTAACATCCTAAGATGCCCACCCAGTGCACCCCACTATTATTAATTCTGCTGCTTACAATACTAGCAAGCACGATGTCCAAGGCAGGCATCTTCACAAAGTTTATTGCTTTGTACACATCTGGACTACTTAGTTGTCCCAAAGTCTCAGATGAGGTAAACAGATACTTTGTTTCACACAGTTTGAGTTAAAAAAATATCCTATAACTTTTGATAAAAGTTTTCATAAGATTGTCCCAAATGTAATTGCCTGCTAGGACCAAAGTCTGACTCCCAGAACCAACAACAGAGGTAGCTGAAGCAGGGCATCATGCAGGAGTTGTGGAATATGCCAGTGATGTGTTTCTGATGGTGTAGCCAGGAAAGCTTTCTGCATCTGCAAACATTTAGCAAGTTTGCAGATGACACAAAGCTGTGTGCAAGTGTCGATCTGCTGGAGGGTAGGGAGGCTTTGCAAAGGGACCTAAACAGGCTGGACCGCTGGGCAGTGTCCAACGGCATGAGGTTTAACACGGCCAAATGCCGGGTCCTGCACTTGAGGCACAACAACCCTATGCAGAACTACAGACTGGGAGAAGCCTGGCTGGAAAACTGCCAGGAGGAGAGGGACCTGGGGGTGCTGGTCGACAGCCGACTGAACATGAGCCAACAGTGTGCCCAGAAGGCCAAGAAGGCCAAGGGCATCCTGGCCATCCTGGTTTCCTGTATCAGAAACGGTGTGACCAGCAGGTCCAGGGAGGTGATTCTCCCTCTGTATTCAGCACTGGTGAGGCCACTCCTTGAATATTGTGTCCAGTTCTGGGCCCCTTACCACAAGAAGGATGTTGAGGCTCTGGAGCAAGTCCAGAGAAGAGCGACGAGGCTGGTGAAGGGGCTGGAGAACAGACCCTATGAGGAGCGGTTGAGAGAGCTGGCGTTGTTTAGCCTGGAGAAGAGGAGGCTGAGAGGAGACCTCATTACTCTCTACAAGTACCTGAAAGGAGGTTGTAGAGAGGAGGGAGCTGGCCTCTTCTCCCAAGTGACAGGGGACAGGACGAGAGGGAATGGCCTCAAGCTCCGCCAGGGGAGATTTAGGCTGGAGATTAGGAGGAGGTTTTTCACGCAGAGGGTCATTGGGCATTGGAATAGGCTGCCCAGGGAGGTGGTTGATTCACCTTCCCTGGAGGTGTTTAAGGCACGGGTGGATGAGGTCTTGAGGGACTTGGTTTAGTGTTAGATAGGAATGGTTGGACTAGAAGATCCGATGGGTCCCTTCCAACCTGGTTGTTCTGTGATTCTGTGATCCACAAAGCTTCAATTGCATACGTTAAGATTTAAGCTTTACTTCTGCAAACAAAAAAGTTTAGCTTAAATTCACCATATAAATCTCATCTCTCTTTCTCTCTCTCTGACTAAACTGAAATCTGAAGAGGAGAGAACATTATCTGTGGTGAGGGGTTTTTTTTACTCCTTATTAGCATGCTTGCTGGGCTTTTTGTCTTGCCACCTCATTAGCCAGAAATACACCAGATCCCGTAAAGTGAAATCTCATCTTGCAGTTCAGAGGTTTCTGAACTCATTCAGTCCGAACTATTTCTATGACAAATCTGCTAATTTCATGAAGTAGAAAAGTCATATCTAATAGACAGTTCACTACAGGTTCTGATGGTCCAATTCTCATCTTCTCATTACACATGTTATACTAGAAATCCTCCTGTCCACCTTTGATATTAACTCCATTATATTCAGATTCTGCAATCAGTGACAGGAGGCATCATGTGAACAGACTTTCTGATCAGATAACCAGGCTTCTGACTGTGTCTGTGTTGGTCTTCTAGCATTCCTGGCAAATATTTTTTCCCTTCTTCAAGTACTTTTTTTTACTTCTTTCTTGCCTTTGCTATAATCAGGAACTTAACAGCATTCCCTACCCATATCAAATAACAGCCAAGCAAGAAAAATCCAAAGCCCAAATCAAGCATACTTAACATCTCTCAGTGGCACAGCTGACTATTGGGGCACAATGGAAGTAAAGCATCGTTGCATTGCTATTTCATTATAGCTGTATTCATTGGTGGACTCAAATGTTTGTCTTTACCTCCATCTTATAAACTCTGAGTGGCTAGTTCATTGTAAGGAAGAGTGAAACACAGAGACAGGTTGATAAAGTGCATTACTAGACAGTTGCATTTCCCTTCACTCCTTGGTTCGGGTCAGCCATACTTCAGTTCACAGAGATACATCTTGTTTAGCTTTCATATGCTTAGAAATACAGAAGAATGGACAGTCTGTGTCTTGCACACAGCTCAGCATCAGCCAGCACTCATTCACTTATTTGAAAACCATTCTGCATTTTTGTGATCTGATGAAATTTATGTTTTGAGCTGGTTCAATGACTCAAGACACATTTTTTAAAACATGAACAAAATAATGTTACAATATGCTATATATCAGCCTGTGAGCAATTCTGGAACAAATCAGTTACATCACTGAAAGCTGTGGTGTTGCTTTTTTGTTTGTTTGGTGGTTTTTTGTTTGTTTTTTTGGGGTTTTTTTTTGACTGAATTAAAATAGTACTTTATAATCCCTTTTTACTGAATCAGCAATGGCATGCAGAGGTAATTTATCAGCTCAGTGATACCCCTTATTTAATGAATAACCTGCATACCTTCAGTATGCTCATCTGCCACACAGCACTGTGCCACTTGGATACATCTAAAACTTGTCAATATTCTTGCAGTGTTTGTATCACTGTACTTTTGGCAGAAGCTATATACAAAGAAGAGAAATCCACCAGCTCTGTATTCATACTCCAAGCATTGACTTTTATATTGCATCACCAGAGCTTTAATAATTGTAAATCGGCAAATACATAAATGTTTTTAAGTTGCTAAAAGAGTGTTGATTTACAGCACAGGAGAAGACCTGGCTCCACAGTTAGAGCAAACTGCATCAAGGATGTTTCTGATGAAGGTATTATTCCAGTCTTGTGGGTGAATGGAACTTTCCAAAGTGAGAACAATGCAGAAAGATTAAACAAACTAGACAATGAAACAATTATATTAAAAATGTCTTAAATTTTAGCACATTGACAAATGGAATGCATCTAGCTAAGAATACATGTCTAACAAGCTGCCTCTCAATCTGGACTTACAGAGCTGAGAGAAAGCACCACAGTGAGGAGGAAAGAGACAGTGAGAAATCAGAGTAAAACTTGCAGAGGATAGGAACATGTTGTGAAACTGCTTTCAGACCCTAACCCAGTGTGGTAAATTCCTTGTTATGCAAAGGTCAGTACTAATCACATTGCTGATTCAATGCTGCAGAGCCAGATGCTAAATCCAACAAAAATCTAACAAAATAGAGTTATAGTTTGGTTCTTCTGTCACTGGACTATCAAGGCTTGGATCCAAACCTGGAATTTCATTTTTAGGATGGGCCTTTTCCTTTGTTTTCCTCTGCTCTCGACTCACATGAAATATGCCTTGCCAAAGAATTCAGGAAAATACTTTTTGATATCTTTGAAGGAAATATGAGGGCAAGAAATCAGAAAATACTTTTCTGTTTAGCTGTTAGCATTTATAAAACCAGGAAGCCATCACTTATGGGCTTCCCATGCAAGGGCTAAATAGACAGAGGAAGTCATGTTTTAACATTGTTAGTGCATCAGTGGGAAGCACACTAATGCCTTTGGCTAACATATTTAAAAGCACAATTTGAGTATGTTAAAGGTGTCGCTGTTGTAAACATGCTGGCTAATGTGCTTCCAAGAACACTTTTTGGTTTTTATCTTAGACTAAAAACACATGCAAAAGGAACAGGGAAGCTTTAACAAACTGAATCAGTGAAACTGGAAGCAAATGAAAAAAAAGCTGAATTCCTAGATAAAACTAACAGAGTATATTGGGAGACTGAATTTTTTGATTTAAAAGAATGCTTTTTATTGAATGCAATGTAGCAGAGGAAACTTTGTTCCCCTCTCTGGCTGACAAGACACCTTTGTACTGACTCAGCAAGCCCGGGGCTTCTTAGAGAGTCTTCCAAGCCAGGACTGGTCAAAGCAAAGATGCAATCTGTCTCCAGTGACAGTGAGGGTTTCTTCCATCTGTTGTCCTTCAGGAGGGTGGAGGCTGCTTCTTTTCAGAGGCTGCCACTAAGCTACAATAACAACTTTGGCCAGGCTTGGCACAGGGGAAGGCTTTTGTTTCTCTTCATGAAGCACATACAGCGTTGGATTAGGTACGTGATTCTGAAAGAAGTGGATGGAAGTAAACAGTGTAGTAGGGAAGAATGTAGAAGAGATAACAAGAAGCATAGTAAAGCACACATATTTTAGGAAAAAGTATGTTATTATCACACAAAACCATTTCAAGAAAAAAAGCCTCTAGGTCGAGTGTGAAGTAGTTTCGTTAGCGAAAGAAACCTGGGAAATGCAAAGCAATTCTGCACTCATTGCTTAAGTACAAGAACTTATTTTTTTACCTGGTGTCACTGTATTGGCATGTGCTATCCTTGTGCCACAGCATGTGCAGCTGCAAAATGGACATTCTACATCATGACTAGTTAAGGTCACTTTGTCATTCAAACACAATGTCCCAGAAAGCAGGGATGAGACCTTACCACCTTCTCTACTTTGGAAAACCTAGCCTGCTAATGTGATGAGACCTCAGCAGCAGACCAGAAGGCTCAATAAATTATAATCTCTGTGCAGTATCAGGGTAAATTCTCAGCCATCAGTGTGATACTGCCACAGATGCCAGTAGGTCACTGTCTCTGATCTAACCTAATGATGTTGGGTAGGATAAAAAAAGAAACCAGTAGATTTAATCTCCAGTACATCTGGGGTGCAGAGATAAGGAAGTATGAGAAAAAATCCAACTGAGTTTGCTTTCTGAGCCTCTGTGACTTAGAAACTGACCACTTTGTGTAAGTTCTTGTGCCCTAGTAACTGGAGAATGAAGGAAGAAGGTGTGTAGCTTGTAAAATGTAAATGAGGAGACTGCAAATTACACATTAAAGGCTAGCTATAACAAGCAATAACATATTTTCCCTATAAATACACTCTTCAGTGTTACTTTTGCAGCTAAAAGATAGCTCATCTGGGATATAATTAAAACTCCCCACTGTTGCTCAAATGCTAGATACTTAATTTTGTTCTTTGTCTATTGTTCGTAGTAACTTCAAGTAATTTATCAATTAAGTTAAGTAAATGAGAGACAAAGGTAAATCTGTGACTTACTACTTGGCATTCCTGTGACACGTGTGCTTGTTATGCCAGAAAAAGTTGCTGAATTTCCAGGGACTGTGGCTTGCTGAAGCACAAACAACCCATTCAACACTTACCCTCCTTAGCTGCCTACAGGAAACCTTACAGAAAGGTTGTGGTGAAATGAAAGCCCAGAAGAACTTGTGTCAACTGTAGCCACCAACTTTTTGACAAGTCAGTATGAGCTCATCAGTATAGCTGAGTTAACTGGGCTAGTGATAGCTGAATTGTGTCAAGCCAACTGTAAGAACTGAGAATTTGGATCTTCATAGCAAATGTACACCTAAGAAGAACATGCTGCTCCAGCATGCTCCATTTAGCAGACTCTTTTCTGTTATGTATTTTGTTTAAGTAAATGTTTATTTCACAGTCTGAGCTGTAAGCCACATGTCTCTGACTGTGAAAACTGGTATTAGGAGTTTTGTAAGCATATAGTGCAATAGATATATCCTGTTAGTGTTACAGTTTATTGATGACATCAATAAACATCAAACTCATCCATGTAATAGACTTGAAACATTGAACGTTTGAACTTACTGATTTCAGATTACTTACTTTCCGACTACACATGTACTGAGTTTTATGAATCACAACAAGTATTTAAGGATTTCCAAAAGCTGAAATTAGAATTCAAACTGAACTGATCACAGTAGTTTGAAGCCAGCAAGTTAAAACTATAAACATACATCATCAAGTAGTATGTGCATGAAGAAAAAGAATAAGGTCAAAAAGTGATAAATCTGGGATGAATCTGGATGTGGGCATTATAAAGGGCGCCAGACTAACTAGAAGCCACGAACTTGACTACTGCATTAGGGAAAGGACTACTACTGCATAACGGGAAGGCTACGGATTTGGTCTTTCTGGACCAACTGTCACCCTCTGGCCTGGACAGGCGCACACTCTCCTGGGTGGAAAACTGGTTGGATGGCCGGGCCCAGAGAGTGGTAGTAAATGGTGTTAAATGCAGCTGGAGGCCAGTGACAAGTGGGGTTCCGCAGGGCTCAGTGCTGGGTCCAACCCTGTTCAATGTCTTCATCAATGACCTGGATGAAGGCATTGAGTGCTCCCTTAGCAAGTTTGCAGACGACACTAAGCTGTGTGGAAGTGTGGATCTGCTGGAGGGTAGGGAGGCTCTGCAAAAGGATCTGAACAGGTAGGACCACTCTGCAGAGTCCAGTGGCATGAGGTTTAACACGGCCAAATGCCGGGTCCTGCACTTGGGGCACAACAACCCTATGCAGAGCTACAGACTAGAAGACTGGCTGGAAAGCTGCCAGGAGGAGAGGGACCTGAGGGTGTTGGTTGACAGACGACTGAATATGAGCCAGCAGTGTGCCCAGATGGCCAAGAAGGCCAATGATATCCTGGCTTGTATCAGAAACGGCGTGACCAGCAGGTCCAGGGATGTTATTCTCCCTCTGTACTTGACACTAGTGAGATCACTCCTTGAATCCTGTGTTCATTTCGGGGTCCCTCACCACAAGAAGGATGTTGAGGCTCTGGAGTGAGTCCAGAGAAGAGCAACAAAGCTGGTGAAGGGGCTGGAGAACAGGTCTTATGAGGAATGGCTGAGAGAGCTGGGGTTGTTTAGCCTGGAGAAGAGGAGGCTGAGGGAAGACCTCATTGCTCTCTACAACTACCTGAGGGGAGGTTTTGGAGAGGAGTGTGCTGGCCTCTTCTCCCAAGTGACAGGGAACAGGACAAGAGGGAATGGCTTCAAGCTACACCAGGGGAGGTTTAGGTTGAACATTAGGAACAATTTTTTCATGGACAGGGTGATTGGGCACTGGAACAGTCTGCCCAGGGAGGTGGTTGATTCACCTTCCCTGGAGGTGTTTAAAAGATGGATGGACGAGGCACTGTGGGGCATGATTTAGTATTTGATAGGAATAGTTGGACTTGATGATCCGATGGGTCTCTTCCAACCTGGTGATTCTATGATTCTAACTCATCATTTAAGGAAATGTATTTGCAAGGACCTTGTACATAAGCTACTGTGTTTCTAAAATCAGAACAAAATAACATAGACAAACTAGAAGGGACAAGCATATAGTAAAAAATATGATCACAAAGTTCAAAACTTTTTACAAAACAATTTTGGAAGAGTTTATGGTGGTCAGTTCATAATGTAAAAAGTTCATACGTAAAAGACCAGAAAAAGGCAGCCACCAGATTTATTCTCAATATCAATTTATAATTGATTGAGAAGTAACAGGCTTATAGCAGAAAAATATTTTGGTAAGACAGTATAAAATCTTTTTAACTAAGTAAAGATGGGTAGTGGAACGCATTCCCATAGTCTTTCTATGCATCTCCATCATTAGAGTTTTTTTAAGAACAGATTAGACAGATGTATAAGGTGATCTGTATGGACAGTCTTGCCTCAGAGGAATAATGAAACTGTATGTCTCGATACCCAACTGCACCTACAATTTTTTTCATGATACATAGCCAGACTGTTTCTTCTAAATGTATTTCATCATTTGTATGTAACGCAATGCCAAACATGTATGTATGACAACATGAGTATGCTTAAAGTGAGAATGGAAACACACTGATTTTCCACTCATTATGGAGCTATCATAGTAAGACAGAATATAAAATAATGTGTGGTGTGAATGCTCATCCTGGAAAAGCAGAAACAATATCCATTTGAAGCAGAAAACTTTTTCTGCTAATAAAGTTTGTATTTCCATCGAACTCTTCTACTGAGAATTTCAAAGTGCTTTCAGGAACAATGCTAGCACCCCTGGGGGACTTTGTGGGGTGAGACCATGTCTGTGCAGTTTCATGTTGGGGACAAGCCATTAAACGTCCAGTTCAAGTTCTAAAACCCACTGGTTCTCAGCAGGGTCAGGTCCCAGGTGCAGCTCACATCCTCTTCTGTGTCATGCTCTCTCAGCATCACTGCCACCTGCCAACACCCAGAAATGCCTCTGTGCTTTTACCAACAATTTAACACAGGTTACTATCCTATATGATAGGGATAAGTGTTGAGTTACTGCCCTTTCCTGAAGATCTCTACAAACATACCTGTAAAAAGCAAGCAAATAACAGGGAAAGGATATCTACTAATAATTATATTAGTAATTATAAGGGTATATTAATATGCTTATTAATTATATATTATATGCTTAATAATAATAAGGGTATATTATATATATTTATATAACATGTGCATGTATTTATATAAATAAGCACACAAAAAAAGAAAACTATTGTATTCCTTTGACCTAATCTTCTATGTTCTCTTCTTAGGGTAGAAACTCAGGGAGACTTTGTATGTTTGTATGGCACACTGGACCAGAAAGGCATCAATCTTGGCAAGAATCTCTCACTGATCGCATTAAATGAATCATGTATTGCATATTTGTGTCTTAATGCTACAGTCATATAGTCTGGAAACCTCAATTTGCATAAAGTTTGTAACCCTGACTTGGTGCTTGTTTAGGTATTTTTAAAAATAATTATTTTATATTGTTATTGTTTGACTTTTATGTCTGTTGTATGTTAATGATGAATATTTGGTACATGCAAATAGTAGTTCCTGTGTGAATTAATTTTTCTCCATGTTCATATTATTTTCATTTAGCAAGTTTTCAAAGGTAAATGCATTACAGTAAATCTGTTAGTTGTCTGTATAGTAAAAATGTTTGCCTGGTGGATTTACTTTCTGTGAAAGCTTAACTTAGTACTAATATGTCTTGTACTGCCCTTCAACACTGCACTTTGTGGTATCACTGTTAGAGGCAACAGCAAAAAGTACCAACACAATATAGGGGAAAAACCCTCCGAAGTCTCAAATAATGAGAATAACCTTAGACACGGATGTTTCTCTGAGAATTAATAACTAGCTGGGGTTAATGGTCACTGGCTTCACCTTAGGCCTTCAATTAATCCCTGAACTTCAATTGTTATTACCTAATTGACTTAGTTTCATTTAATTTTAACATTTCAAAGTGATATCCCTAAAATCACACTGACAGAGTCACATGGTCTCTGTAGATGTGCACTGACATGGCTTCAATATTGTTACTTTGTCTCCAAACACTTGCATTGACATTTCATTTTGTTTTGACATCACAGTGCCACATCTATGGATCTGCACAAATGACATGCGACTGTTCAGATTAGAGAAAAGCCAGTCCAGGAGCAAAGGCAGACTAACATCTCACAGAGGGACACAATGCCAGCTAAAAGCTTCTATGCAGAATTATTGCTATTATGATGAATGATTGTTGTTATTGCAAATACGATTTGTATGTTTGTAAGGGGAAGTCAGTCAGGTAAAATTCCACTCGAAATCTTCCTGGTTTTCTTAAAAAAATCTTTTCATTTAGTTCAGCTCGAAATACTAGCCTGAAAAATGCACCAGGTAACATATTTAAAAAGAAGTTTTTTGATATTACCATTTTACACTTATTAGAGGCTGCAAATAAATTATGCACTTATGTGTTCCAAGAACATAATAACAACTCAAGTAGATGAATACTGTAGGATGCAACTCTAAATTAAGTTTATTTTATAAGAAATCTTTATAAAAATAGGGCATCAAAATGAAGTTGTCTTATGTGGAAAATTTTTGAAAAGTCTTTTGAAGTTCTTTGATCCAGCTTTGAAATAATTTTGGTAGATTACTATTGTACAAACCCCATAATTTATAGTAGCTGACCTAAGCTGCTCTTTGTATAACAGCCATATATGAAACAATAGCAGGAAAGTGAAAAACATAAAGGGAACTAAAACTGCTCTGTTTATTATTTAGCTCATAATTACATCTTCCTTATTTAATCTTTTGAATCCTGGCATGTTCTTAATAATACATGTTCAAATAATATTTACTATACCCAAGAGAGTTAGTTTTGAGTAACACATTTAGACTATCCAAACTTTGTGTAACTTGTGACCTTTCCCTAACCTAAGTGAGGTCTATTTTATACAGATCATACTAGATAGACGGTTTCTCTATAAATGGTGAAGTCACTGCCAAGATCCCATTGTTTGTTAGTTCATTTTTCAACAGACACACTTTGGGTTCCTATCACACCACTGCAAAGAGCAAGCCCTTGAGGTTTCTTCTTTTGTCAAGGTAATAAAATGGTTATTTGCAAATAACCTGCAAATCCATAAAAAATGGCCCTTTGTGGCTTAGAATAACATGACAGAAAGCTGCCTGCAAAAAAACCCCTAATTTAATATTAAATTAATACTTCAGCAGCATTTGTCTTAACATAGTTATAGTAATATCCTTGAAAGAACAAAAGCATGTTTCTAACAACTGTTATTGCTCAGCATTCTCCATCTAATTGCAGAAGATCCTATCAGCAGCTGTCATCCGAATAGCAAGACTTTTGTCAGCTGAAGTATAAGGAAGAATTGAGTTCAATTGCGTGTACTTTTTGTTGATCCTTGAGGAGTTGTAATCAACTCTAGTAAATAGGAACAACCTGTAGGACATAAAAGCATCTGTGGTTTGAAAATGAGGAGCTAGGCACATTTTCCCGTCTGAGCCAGTAGATTTTGGCACAGGAGGAAAGCTAAACTTCAACAGACCTTCTTACAGAAGGGTTGCATGAGATAGGCAGGAACTCATGGAAAGCAAGTCTCATTAATGAACGTGATCACTCTAACAGCCAAATTCCTAATATTGTCCATGCCTGTTTTCTAGCAGCACAGATATACACTTGACCTAGTCCTTTGTACAACTCTACTCTCAGTACAGGAGGGATTATACTGCACTAAAGTTCTGCTCTGTCAACATTCACAGCCAGTAGAACCTATATTTCAAACAAAGAGAACTGAGAAGAGCAGCACAATGTTTCTCTGCTGGAAGTCAGTGTAGAAATTTGCTGACAGTCTGCCTAGTACCTAAAGCTGCTATTTAAATTACAGCAATAACAAAATTGCTTGAGATGAGAAAAAAACCCCAAACCAATGCTTGAGATATGAAACTGGAAAAATAAATTGCTTGAGATGTGAAACTGGAAAAAGAATTCTTCAGATGTAGCATCAGAAACAGAAGCAGGCAGTGGAAAACACAGGATAGATTTTTCAAAGAGGATATGAGCAAATGGGACGATACAGAATAAATAAATAAGAAATGTTTAAAAAAGATGGAAAATCAAAAGGGGAGGATTTAAAAGGAGACAGTCTTCTGTAGTAGTGTATATGGTGGAGGAATCCAAAAGCAAGTAATAGGAAGAAATTACTTTCTGAATGAGCAAATGGAACAAAATAGGGTGAAAATTGTTCATGAACAAGCAGTACTATTAGCACAATAAAACATTAAGGAGGTAAGCACAGTTAGACATTTGTACCTTTTTCTTCAGCCTCAGATCATTCTGCCCTGAGCTGGTTTAAGGGAAAAAAATATTTAACTCACATTAATAATGAGTCCTCAGAACACAGGAATGGAAAAAAAATGTGGTGTTTTTTTTTATACTAGAGTGTGACCCGTCTTTGTGTTTCTCCTCCTGTACAAGAAGGTTTTCTTCCCTGTTTAACACAATTAAACAAATTCCTAAAATTCAGAACAGGCCTTATGATAGTCCTTATAAGAGCAGATGCTTGGCAAGTCTCTATATGCTAGTGAGACCATCATTCAGTTTTATGTACACTTCTGTTTTCTGGCTTAGTATAATTCATTAGCACACTTTACAGAATACTCCACAAAACCTGATTTGGTTTTAATGTTAAGGTTCTAATGATTACAGCATAGTTTAAGAAAACAAAACCAACAAACAGTCCACAAACAAACAGTAGTCTTTCGTCTTTAATATTTAAGTTGATGTTTGCATCTCTATAGACAATACAAAAATGAAGGTTTCTTCATTATACAAGTAGGAATAACAAATTAGTCTTATTTTTTTTTAGTGCTGTGCTTTCAGCATTTAAAACACTGACATGGGTTATTTTTTGTGGTGGCAAAGCTTGTTCGATTGCGTGTAAGTAAATCAGTATAGTATGTACACTTTTGTGGCTTATGTCATCACTACTCTAATAAAAAGGGGACAATATATAAAGATGAAGTCACAGCTTTGATTAAAGACAGCTGTACTACTTCCCAACCTGTTCAGTCACAGCATTAGGTAGAGGAATAAACAAACAAATACAAGCCCAACATGATCTATCTGTGTGTCCCCACATAAATTTGTTTAATGTAAAAACAAATAAAGCAAAGCTTTGATGGAGGTTGACCAGAATTTCCAGCATCTGTGGAAATAAATTTAATTTATTCAAAAGAAAAAGCAGCATTAGTGCATCATGTAAAAGCTGATTTAAATGATTCCATACAACAGGAAGCATAAGCACTAGCTCAAACAAATTCAGTTTGCCCTTAAAATCCATTTCACTCAGATGATCATTACTTATGAATTTTCTACTACTATAATGTTCAGTTATTTTATCTCTTTTATTCTCTTCTTGATTTTACACAGTCCACTAAACTAATCCACAGATAGAAGTCCCAGGGGCAGCAACACCCTAAATGTTGCTTCGCTGTAGCACTGGGCAGGTACACTTTGCAAATTGCGAAGTGTATCTTTATAGGCAGATCCTTAAAGCCGGTCAGGTAAAATAAGCTAAGTACAATTCCTTAAAGAGTTGACTATAAATGAGTTACAGGTGTTTGAATATTTTTTTTAATAAATCTTTCAACTATAACACATTCAAACCTATGAAAATACTCTCTATGCAACAATGACGCACTATAGTGGAGCTATACTAACTTATCTCTGTAGTAAGGGACAGAGGACTATGAAGATCGAAGATATATTTTTGCCTGAAAACTAAACAGTCAAAAAGATGAACCCTGTCTGAAAGTTACCAAGAATTGTTAAAGTGAGAACTAAAAATTGAAAATGAAAAGACTGCATATGCATCTGAAAACTATAGCTGAAAAAAATGAAATAGGAATAATACACTTTCCTTTAGCTTAAGGCGAGACTGTAAAAAGTCTGCATGTGATTTTTGAAATCATACAGGCACACAAAGTATCAACTTGACTGTAAAAATATGATGAATATGCACCATAATGTTTTAAAGACCCTATACTTATGGAAGAGGTTATCATCTTGCGCTTTAGGAAAACTGTTATCACATCTTTGATTCTACAAAAGAATCTGTACCTCTGCTTAACTTGTCTGAAAAATCTGAACACAGTGAGCATATATGTAAAACTGTCACTGACATTTAAAAATATTTTGTCTTTTCCTAAATGCCAGTTAGCAAAGAAAAGAGTGCCAAGTCCAGTAAACTGCTATCATTAAGAAACACCTGAGAGCACAAACTTAAGGCCCCACACTGCCCCTTGATTGGCAATGAGGATGGAAATAGAATGAGATTGAACTCTTCAAAACTTGGAGAGCTAACACTCACCTCAATGTACATCTGTTCTCAGTGGCTCCAAACACAGAAAAACATTGATCTTAAAGATTTTATAAGTACACAGGAAACTTATGCCCCTCTGTGTACTTTATTTGTCTTGTGGAACTGATTCAGTATGAAGAACTGTTTTATCTGTTTTTTTTTTTCAGTTCCCTTTTTGAACACCAGGATGGTAATCTTCTTCAGAGGTAACCCACATAAAGAACTCCTGCATGTTGTTCTTTTGGACTTCAGTATGCCAGAAAATTGCACGTTACAGTATTTGCAGAGGTCAAGACAGATTCCTTCCTTCAAGTCAGCTAAGAAAAAAAATCCTACATATGAATTCCCTAGGGGAGTGGGGAGGAAAAGACAAAGTTATTTTGGAGTCATTAAACCATTCATAACCACATTCCACCCCCCAACCTAATGCCAGACTTCACAGGCACACACACATAAAAAAGTCCTTGCTCTTCACTCCCATGCTGCTAAAAATCCCCTAACTCAAATTGTGTTTTAATTGTTAACTTGAGAGTCCATTCTTGATTTCAGCAGTCAGTGACAGAACATTCATGCCAATTATTCTTCCAGGATCCAGCTATTTACTGGATTATTAGCCAGAAATTACATGATATTGTTTTACCGCTTGGGTTTTACAAGCTGTACATTGAGTTGTTTGAAGCCCCAGAATAGTGATCTTCACCAATTTTCCACATCAGCACAAGTGTGTCAGTCAGCTCACTAGCACTGAATAAACTTGTATGTGAAACCATAAAAAAGCTGCTTATTTTTAAAGGTGACTCTGTAACAGGGATGAGAAGGGTAAGAAAGTTGCACCTTTCAGCCTATGCCTTTTTGTCTTTGGAATGGTTGAAAAAGCCATCTGGAAGGAAGAAAGATTATGAGTATCTAGAAACTAGCTGTTTGACAGAGACAGAAATGCTGATAATGAGTGAGTTGTGTATGTCTTTTTTGGCTGATCGCAACAGAGGTCTGAAGCAAAACAGAAACTCTTGATATGTTTGTGTAAAGAGGCAGTAGCACAAGGGCAGGCAGCAGGAGTTCAGCTGAAGTTCAGGGCAGATGTTGCCATTAGTTTACACTGCAGGAAAGTAAAATTGCTTCTGGATTTACCTCTTCCTCCCAACATCAGCGCTGAGCCATGCTGTGCCTCAGAGTCACAATGTCGGTAGGAAAGCAGTCTTTTAGCAGGATACCACGTTCACGATGGCAGTCCAGCTCATCAATAAATCCATACCAGTAGATGACTAATCCAGGGCCAAATCTATCAAGGAAAAAAAGGAAAATGAACCTGTGTGAGCATGCCAGCTGAACTTTAATGCCCCACCTCTGTGATTCCAACACAAGTAAATCTGTTAATTTCATTGCAAAACCACAGAAAGTATTTCACCTCCATTTAATTTTCAAATTTTAACCAATGTTGAATTGACTAATATATGTCACTTATACCTGATTCCATGAATAAAAATGCTATTTAGCCACTCAAACAATCTACATTGGAGTTTTTTTAATACCTTTGAATACTCTGTACATATCAGTAAAAAAACACCTGTACCTTAAATAAGATTTAGTAACTTTGATACACACAGAAGTCTCTCTTGCCACGTACTCTTCTTTTTCAGATATGGATGTGCAAGCATTAAAAATACAAGTCCTAGTTCATGCAAATTATAACAACAAATCCTTAAAATCTAATCTCTACAATGGGCTATTATTCTGGTAATTATTCACAAAAAGCACAATTCAGAAAGAAACTGAAAGTTTTTGCTGTAATGTCTCTGAAATGTGCCTCGGGAATTCCTCAGATATTGTTAACTCTGACTGATCCCTACTAGGCAATCTCAGGAAGTAGCCCCATGGACTATTTTACCCATCAGGAAGTTCAGACCTTCAGGCTGGGTTCATAAAGAAGTAATCACTATCAATCACTGTGTACTGCGATATGTTTTGCACATCAGTTTCACGTTTTTCCTACTGAGAGCACTTAATTAAAGGGCAGCACTACTTTTGGTGTAGTGTTGCAAGAATTTTACAGTGAAATCATAAATTATGAATGTTGGGTTAGTAAAAGGATGTCTAAAAACAGAACTGCTTTCTGTAGTCTAACATTACAGCAGTCTGTACAACATTAGGCCAAAAAGCTTTTTCTTTCCTTGATTTATTATATGCTGTAGTGAACTTGCCAAAAACAACAGTGCAGGATGAACTGTTAGATATTGTCTGTACAGGAAAAAGTTCAAGAGAATGTCATGTAATGGTTTATATGCAGAGCCATGCTCAGGACTCATGCAATACAGTAGCGGATTTTTGTTTATGTTTAATTATAACAAAAAATGTGTTGAGGGGTGCACAATAACCTAAATGTCCACTTAGCAGACAATACAAGCACTCAAAACTATGGTTAGTGCCATACTAGCTTCATTAGGATAGTTTCTTTCCAACACTGGAGGGAAAACTCTGTTTGATGTGTTCATGTAATGGAACAGGCATCAAAGGAAGAAGAAACCCCTGTGGCTTCCTCCTGCAGTTTCAATTAGATACGGTAGTATTTTGTCCCAAAATGCTGCATAGCATTGCAACATTTCAGTTTATGGCTACTACTCTTCATCCTAGAAGTGGCCACAGTTTAGTGACAAAGCAAATTATCCCTCAGCATAGCTGAAACAACACTGGTAAAAGTGCTTGTTACAAATGAAAGGTGATGTTTGAAACTGGAAAGGTTAAAACTCTGACAAATGTAGCTATGCTAGTGAATGTATTCAAACCTGTCTAGTATTGTATAAAGCACAGATTAAACTGTGGCTCATATGGAAGGATGATGCTGCCAACACCCTATGCCTAGTTTTCTCTGGCTGGCCAAGAGCTTCAGCCTCTACAGTCTCTAAGGACTTCTCTCCACCTTCCTTTGCTTAAGTTCATGTGGGACAAAGATGTACATGACCTCACTATTCAACCAAGGCCAGCTAGCCTAGCCACAGGAAGGAGCAAATGGCAAGGGTAGCCAAGGACTGATGCTCACTTTGGAGAGAGGCAATAATTTGCTGATGCAAGATGGGCCTACTTTTGTTATTTCACAAATATCTATTCACCCACCAACCCCACAAAAAAAAAAGAAAAAAAAAAAAAAAAAGAAAAAAAAGGATAATTGGGTGGTGATGTACTTATGTACTAACCAGAGGTGTTTCAAAAGTAAAAAACATCAGAAGGCAGGGAGCAGGGCTTACAGTTCTAATTTTATGCAAGTCAGAGGCTATGAAATGTGCACAAATATTACTAATTTTGAGCGTATGTGCCAGGTAAAATCTGAATGCTAATAAACAGCTGCTCATTCCAAGTTTTGAAAGGCTCATTTCACTCTGTGTGTCAGCCTGAATCCCCTATCCACCAAATAATTTTTAATAAAATTAATATTTCAAAACTTCTCAACAGGCTAACCTATGTCTCTCTAGCAAATCTTCACAGCTCAAGCACAATCTTTCAGGAATATTTTGTGCTTAAAAAATTATGTTCAGAAATGCCAGATTTGATGATAAAATTTATGTACAAGAACATCTGCATACTGTTAATTACATCTTAAAGTACATCTTTAGCATGAAAACATCTATCAGTCCTGCTTCTGGTTGTGTTATTATGGCAAAATCATTTGGCCTGTGCTGCCTAGGCTGTGCTTTTTTCTGCTATATTATGTCATTACTTCTATTACAGCTCGATATCACAGAACCCATATGTAGGATCACATAAAAAACATACCATACTTTTGTTTAAAAACACTTAAGTGCAGTACTTAAGACCAAAATTAACTTCTTGGCACATTAAGCATTTGCCACTGACTATCAGGAACTCCTGCTGCTAAGTGCTAATTTCTCTCTCATTAACACCCAGAGCTGGCAAATCACAAACAATGCCACTGGTTAATTACTGTTGCCTTAATTTGAAAAGACACTTAACCTTTTTGTGTAAGGAGATGAGGTAGGGAAGCATAACCTAGAAGTAAGATCTATTCTCTTTAATTCTACTCCTTCCAAAGTGCAGATATGGCACCATGAAGAACGAAACCCAATGTTGTGAATTAGAAACTAAAGCTACATTTTTATGTCTGCATCAGTCATAATATTCAATAAGTTAATGACTAACCCCGGTTTACACAGAAGACTAAATTCAAATGACAGAATGCTTATTTAGTATTGCTATAGAAAGGGGATAGTATGTCTGAGAGAACAAAAATTTTAATGTATCAAATGGTTCTAGATGTGGTATGCAGTATAGGTCAAGTTATTCTATTTCATACAAAAGAAAAACTGGAGAAAGTTTAAAATGAAAATGAAGATCAACTGTAGAATGTTACATACCATGCACTCCTACGGATTTTGTTCTAGCTTACAAAAATGGGATAAATCCCTAAAATGTGCTTAACTTGTATTTTTCCTCTCCTGTCTTTAGTTTCTGAAAATCTTAGGTGTGAAGGAAGGTGGGCAAAAGCTACACAAAACTGTAATTTTATCTCCTCCAATGAAGCTATTCATTTAAAACTTTAGTTTTACCTGGATTTTCTTTTTAAAACTGACAAGAAATCCAACTAACTAAGGTTTGGTTAATTCCATGCAGTAAAAACCATATTAAACAGGAAATACAAAGGAAAATTTACTTCAGAGTATAATAAACACAGCAAGTGAAAATTGTCCACACAGGTTGCATCAGTTTACTTAAAAAACAACCAATAAATATGTAGTTATCATTATATAAATCCTGGTTTAGTCATTGTCTTGTTTTGATATTAGAAGTTGTGACTACGAGGCAATCAAACCCAATGTAGCTACTTGTGATTGCAGGGTCAGAGTGCCAGAAGTGCCAAAAAGAAGGCAGACAGACCTCATGGAATGATAAAAATAGAGTAGGATTACCCACGCCCATAGATTAGTTTAGGTCTAATTTAGGCTTGATATAGTAGACTAAATTTTGTAAAAGTACTAAGGGCAGCAGACATCAACTAAAAGATTTGATATAGATGTTGGACACAGTAAAATATAGGTTAGGTATAATTAAACATTAAGGCCCCAACAGTGCTTTAGATAAACTTATGTCTGATCACACTACTGTAAAGTCAGTTTTGCGCTAATTCAATTACATAAGACAAGGGATGACTTAAGAAATGAAAGGCACATAAAAAAATAAGTAAAATGTGGATTTGGGTTTAACTTGCCCTCCAACTGAACCAGTTCTGTGCTAAAAAAGAAAAAAAGACTTTTATTTATTTATCAAAGTGGCCTAGTAGGGTCACACATATTCAACTTCACTTCAAGGGAAACTACTTTCTAGTAATGTCTTTTCTTCTGGAATGCCTGTGTGGGGTCCATACTAGCTTCTAAGGATTTGCCTAGACACGTGGCTGCTGTGAGTGAAAAAATCCTTGTATGTGGTTTTATGAAAAATGCATTGTAAAACATCTTGCAATTGCTTTAAAGTAAATGTTTATTTATTCTTAGTCTGTTTGTTATAGATAGGTTGTATGCATCTCAGCATGTAAATAATTTTAATTCCAAGAGACTCAATAAAGTGTTGGCATACAAATGAATATTTCTAATACGCATATATTTAAGTAAACATTTTATCAAACAGATGTAGACGAGTATTTCTGTCATACAAAACCATAACTGTGTACCTGATAGGTGATTTAAATTATGAAGGTCAGATCATCAACAGTGCCAACTAAAAAACTAGCTTTGTTTCCTTGTTTTTCTTTTTTTAAATATCAAGCATTACCACTTGCACATCACTACTTATTTCCCGGGAAAAGGGAATTACAACAAAATCACAAATAAATTATTACAGGCTAAGTCAATTTATTAACACTCTTTCTGAGAATTACAGTTGTGAGTAAACTGATTTTATTTGTAGCACTATTTACACCCCTAAGATCTAATAATTAAACACCTCTATAATAGCTAAAACTTTTTTTTTTCTGTTTAAGGACTCACAAATTTATTTTAGTGTACTTGTAGAAGTCTCATTTGCATCAGTGGAAGGAATTTAGATATTGGCAGAGCTAGGCTAGTAGGCAGCAACTACAGACCACATTTTCAAGTAAGGTCATTGGCATAAGTCAGCCAACTTCCTTACGTCTAGACCAGCTTACTACTGCTGATGACACAGCATTATATATCTTGGCAAACATTTAATAGCTGCTGCTCAAAAACTAACTTTGATTAGCAAGAAATTTTCCATTTAAACAGTTACCACAAGCCTAGTTCCAAATAGTTTATAACAAGGTATTTCTGCTACTCTTCATTTATATAGTTTTAAAAGCAAATAAAGGTACTTGTGCATTGAAAAAACTCTGAATGCAATTTAAGGATAACTGTGGGGTTTTATTAACCCTGTCACTTTTTAAATTCTTCACACAACTTTTTTGATGCAGTGACACACACACACAGGTGCGCGCACACAGATGTAAGTAAAAGATGCATTCAAGGCATTTCACAGCACCATTTCTTTGACTTCTCCGAAGAAGGAAGGAAGGAAGGAAGGAAGGAAGGAAGGAAGGAAGGAAGGAAGGAAGATAAAGTACCTGGTAAAAGCAAGTAACTGAATGATATTTTTTGCGTTAAAAATCTGATCCTTGACCTGTAACTCAGAAGGCTACAATATTTTGTATTTCAGTTCTCTTAAGCTACTTAATATTATCTTACTGCAGTAATAACTTAGCAAAAATATATTTACTTGCAAATGTGGCTCAAGAAAAAGTTTAACAAGTTCTGATCACATAATTTTCAAGATAACAGGAAATGTTCCCATGGCACTAGCGAGCACTATATCAAGCCTTACATGGAGAAGTTACCAGCATATTATGTCTCAGGAATCCAGCCATCCCATTTATGCTTCTTAAGGTAAATTTAAGCAAGTAAAACCTAATCTGCTTTAAGCTTTGATGTTACCACAGTAGTTAGGGAAGTCTTATTTTTACTGGAGACAAGGGAAAAAAAATTAAGCCTATTAATATCCTATGAGACTCCAGTTTCCAGGAGGTTTTGATTCCAAAGTGGGAATTTCTTTTGGGTCAAGTAAGGTTGGCGTTTCCATGAATGCCAGAAATTAATGTAATATTCAGTTGATGTGGAAGTTAGGATTGCCAGGTGAAAAAATGAGGGATGGAAATGACTATAAGGCCTATGTCTCTACTCCACACCTCTTGGATATCATTAAATCTTACCGAGCTTTTTTTTTAACACTAACTGTATTTTATCTCTGCAATGAGACTGTGAAGGTATCAATCAAATAGCACCATTTCATCAGGCTTATAATATGATTTAATTGCTTTTGGCATTTTGAGAAATAAAAACAAATCAAGTCATATTTATGTAGATTTAAGACCATTTAAAATATTTTAGAAATTTGCATTGCACAGTTTAAAAATGCATATTAATAGAATGCACCAAAAACTGTACAAGTCACTGTCATTAAATATTGTAAGTACAATATAACTTTTAGCTGCACAATACATTTTTAATAAACAAACTGTCGAAACACATTATTCACTTACACTTATTCATTCAGATCTGAGTACTGTTCTCCAGGCAAATAAAGGATTTTTATAATCCTCAATGACAAGTTAGGGGTTTTTAAAAATATAGTTCCCATGGAAATTAGCTTTTAAAAGCTATGATTAAATAACATTAAGGTTACACTGATTTACAAGGATCAAAGCTTTCTAAGTGAAGACTGATGCAGTGAGTGAGAAGAAAACACATACTGGCTCAAGGCAGCTTGTCATTAAGACAAGAGAGCTTTGAGTGAACTTTGAATTTCTTAAGATTTGTTGTCCTAACTTCTATTGAAGCATATTATTTTGTTGGTTTTTTTAATAGTATTCCAGATGCTCATCTCTCAGAGTGGCTGTGTCTACTACAGGGTTTTTTCAGTCTCAGCATCTTCAAAATCAGCTAGATGCTTTGCACATCAGACTGCAAGGTTTTGTGCTGTAAAGAGAGAGACTGTGTTTGCCTCTTATGCCTCCACTGCAGGATTGGGTAGATGTACTGAAAATTTATCATGGTACTCACATTAGTATTTTAGAAAAGAAATTGCTAATCCTTATACAATCCTTATACTGGATTGTTTCATGGAAATTATAGCCAAAGTTGCCTCTGGTTTTGTGGAGATCACTTGGTTATACATTTTGGAAAACATTTCAGCCACTTGGGAAGTCAGTTCCAGTATTGACCTAAAAGAGATAATAGACTGTTTGGGTACCTTAGTTGGTAATTTGGAGATAGGTCCAAGTTTTCCTGAAACACAAGGGTCTTGCATCGCTTAACCACCTCAATACAAGGCAAAGGGATTTCAGGCACCCTGCATGATATGGATAACTAAGCAAAAGAAGCTCAACCAAAAAAAAATCTGAAAGGTACAATATAAGATAGTATTCTACACCTTCTGTTTCAGAAGTTCTATAAAATCCTTTGATGAAAATTTTGGCTGTTGCATCTACCTTTTTTTAATAAATTGTTTTACCATATCTCTAAAAATGCATTAATGTGTTCCTATTCAAAACAGCAACACTCTTCTTTCCTGCAACATGCAATTTGACGATGAGCTTACTAAAGCTATGCTACTTCTATTTAAGTTGTGGTACATGTATTTACCAGTTAAAACACTGCAAGTATATTGCTGTTTTTGAAAAGGCAGTCGTTCACACTACAGAATTATTCTATATGTTGTCATTAGAAGCAACACTCAATATTTTCTGATTAAACCCAGGCAAAGAATGGTGCTTCCTGAGGTACCTGTTTATTACTCAGTTTCCCTGAGAAAATATTATACCATTAATTTTGTCTCCAGAAATTTTTAATGCAAAGTTGCCATTGTTTGAATCTGCACATCTGAAGCTGTGGATCCATGTTGAGAGGAGTTACTGAGGTTATTTCAAACATTATGTTAAACTCACAGCAGTCCTCCCAAAGGAATGCTTGGCTGCAAACTACCACTTATCCCAGGTGACAGATAACATGACAAAAGCTTCTGAGTACAGTTAGATTGAAGTCCAGGCAGCCATAAGTGCTGGTCAACTCATGTTGGCACTAGGTGATTAATAGTTTTTTTTTTATTTTTAGGGCTGGAAGTAACAAGCCATCCTAAGGCCAGTGCAAGATGATATCTGAATAACCTTGTGAGTACCTCCTAGTCTTCTGCAATCCTTTCCTTCTGTGCAGCTGTTTATCTGGTGACAGTGCTTGCTGGAGTGATAGGATATGCCAAAAGTGCATTTAACCAAGAAGGCAGAACTGCTTTCACAGCAATTGATTTTTTTTTTTAAATAATTCTGGTAAAATAGAATCAAGCTAATTGGAAAAGTTGTTCAGCAAATTTTGATAGTAGAAATATTGATAAATAAATGCACTGTATACCTGTGTTTAGCATTTGCTGAGTATAAATCTTGGAGCCAGCACCAAATCTATCTCAAGACATTTTGAATTAATTATTAGACAATTCTGCATCTCCAAATCCTTGTACACAAATATATAATAAAAACCCCCAACATAACAGATGAATTAACAAATTGATGCCAGTTCATTTGTGTTTCCAACTTCCCAGATCAGAGAATTAATCCAAGATAGGATAGTAAATCACACTGAGTATCTTCACACAACATTGCTTAGTACTTAACTGCCAAACACGCTGTTGTGCATAACCAATAGGCAGAAACAGTTTATGTGTGATGCTATACTTAAATTTACTGTCTCTCAAAGTGTAAGTAAGTCATCTATTTGTATTAAGTAGGGAAAAGATGAAAAACAAAGCACTATCTCTGCTGTACATTGCTGTGGTACATGATGCGAAATCAGAAGGAAAGCAAATGCCTCCTCTGATCTAGAATATTGATGCCACCTTTGGAAGTTGCTGGCAAGCTCTAATTGTGCTTGGCATTCACTTACTTCTCATGCCTAAGGCTCTTTAGCTTGTCTCCCAGTTGATAAAGGTACCCAGTGTCTGCACTATCTGAGTTAACTCTGCCCCCTTCATATTTGAAAATAACTTTGTTTTCAGTTGTTACTTGGGAAAGGAGTCTACCTACAAGTCTTAGGTAGCAAAGTGTATCACCTGCAAAATATCCAGTCTCTCAGAAGAGTATAAAAACATTTCACATGGTGAAAGGTAGAGACTTATCCAGAGACTTTAGGAAACCACCAAGGCAATTTGTAGAATTGGTATATTCATTATTAGATCAAAGAAGTGCATAACTGGGGATGTGCAAAGAAATATTTCCTCTTTTTGCCTTCTGTCTCCTTAACTATTTACACAGAGGGCTCTACTGCATGTACCTTCTGAAAAATTCATAATGCTCTTTAGATTTATTTATAAGTTATTTGTTCTGTCTTAGTATAAAACAACACTATAAACAATTTCATTTCAACCCCCTTGGTTTACTATGCCCTGAATCTCACTGCTAAGGTATGGAATTCTGTTCAGGAGTAAGATATGCAAATATACATTGCCATGTAAGTGAACCTAGAAGGAGGGAAGAGGAAGAATCAGAGGAAAATGCTGTCGCTTGTGAAGTTTTAAAAGCAACAGCAGATCAGTCAGATAGCCAGTCACATATTATCATCTATGTCTGATGAGAATTGAGCCAGAAGTCTGACAACAAAATCACATTAGTATGAATATGTTCCCTCACATAATTGTAAGAATATATTGAAAATAGTGGAAGTCAAGTTGGACTCTGTATTGCTGTGGCATTTCCACCCCCCACCCCCCCAATCTTAGCCATGCAATTGCTAGATTGATCTTGTGTCACTTTTTCTGTATATGGCATTCATATGTTAGTTGTTTCCACAGATGGTATGAAAGTTATTATCCCAGTAGCCACAAGGCCTTTGTGTTAAATATAGAAGAATCCTTTAAAACAAATTTAAAACAAACTGAGAATGAGTATAGTTTTTTTCCCCCTAAATGTCATGCCTGCACTGTTCAATTGGAAGACATTGTAAAAACTGCTGTATTGAAAATGAGAGTCTAATGTTATCAGCAGGTAAGATGAATAAAATCCAGTAAAATGTTGCAATATTAACATTATGTGTGACACAAAGGTTTTTCTCAGTTATTGCTGGTTTGGTGTCTGGTGATCATCACTGTTAAATATTTTTAACATTTTAATAAAAGAACAAAAGAAGAAAAAAATCATTAAGTATTGAAAACTTACAGTACTGAACAATGTTTTCACTTTGTTTCTCTTAATCCTTTTTGTTTTATATGCAATGTATTTTGTAAAGGAACATTGTTCATTGTTAGTCTTCTAAGGGCAGCAAAGACAGCACTAGCAGTTTGTTTCAAACAAACCAGAAAAAATATGAGCTATTGAACTGCGACTCCTGTTCAATTCCTCCTCCCTTTAAGACAAAATCAAAACTAATAGAAAAAAAGAGCAAGAAGAAGAAGAAGAGCTGAATACCTGCTGAATTTCCACCTGAGCACTGCTACCTTGTTTTTTGGTTCTTACATTGCCTAAAAGCTCAGAATAAGCGCATTAAGTGCATTAGTACCTGTCATGAGTAGTTGTCTTTCCCTCTTCCTGTAAGCCAAAAATCGCAAGGAGTATTTGTTCCTTATTTAAAGCGCTTACTTTCTGGTGTTCTCTCTGATTTTGTGATTGCAATGACAAAGCATTCCATACATTCAAAATGTAATGGAGGACAGAGGTTAAAAATGGTTCCTGAATTCCATGGTTGCTGTACTCTTACAGGAATCTCTCAAGAAAAATGTCTCTCACAGAAATTCACTTATCATGAACAGCAACTAGGGAGTTTAAAGACAGGTGCTGACCTAAAGTTTCTGCTCCAATCTGGTCACAGATTACCAAATATGATGACGATGGAAATGACACCTCAACTGGAACTAAATAATGGAAGCTCAATATGGACAACAAAAGGTACTTATGATATTTTTCCTGTTAGTGTCCTCAGTTTACAGAACACTTGCAAAAAAAGTGCCTCTGTCTGGTTAAGCTAGACCATTGTTAGCTGGAAGGCATAAAAAAAAAGAACTGAACCAAACCCAAAAGAAAAGGAAAAAAGAGAAAAGCAAAGTCAACAAATAAGTGAGAAGAGAGAACAATTGTACTGCATTAAATTAAATAAACAGTCAGTGAATATTTAGGCAATTTGAACAATTTCCTTCTTCTAGAGTCTGTCCACACCAACCACTGACTCTTGCCAAAGGCTTGAAAATCTCCTACTGCACCTTTGTGACACCATGATTTTTACAGATTAGTATTTCTACACTTGAGATAACTTTTACGCACAGCTTTAAGTAACTGAATTTACTAGAGGTAGGCCTGTACACAACAGACTTGTACACCTTATGTATTATATAGTACTACATGTCAGTACAAATACACTCACAGCAAGGCTGGTACCATCCTCCTGACGAATGAGATGAATTGGCAATGGGGTTCGGAGATTTTCAGCACTAAGTCTTCACTATGTGGAACTCCTCCAGTGATAATTATTTCCATCAGGCTACTGAGATGCAAACTGACTGATTGTCACTTGAAATAGTGTGGTATGTTCTGTCCTGGTTACAAAAAACAGCTCCCCAGTCAAAACCCCAGCCTTCCCGTACTTCTTCCCTGCTCAGAAGTATCTGACAGCAAGACATATAAATGGACACAGGTCCTCAAACCTATTTTCCTCAAACCTTTTTTTTCCTCAAACCTTCCTAGGCCTAAAGCACTAGGATTAACTGGTAAAGAAGAACCTGCACTGCTCATATAGGTATTGTATTTTTGCTGAGGGTAAATAGGACTTTCACTCGGAGTCTGGAATATCTCTCTTTCTCCACAACCGCTAAATCCACATTAACACTTTTAAAAGCTATTTCTAAAGCCATACCAACAGATTAAGCATTATTTTTAGTTAAGTTCAAAGAGAAGAGAGAGTACAGCTTTGCCTGCTCTACCTGATTTCACTATGGCAACAGCAGAAACCTGGTAAATTCAGGAGATTAAGAGAGCTATAATTCCAGCTGAACCAGCAAAAATAAGAATTAAAAATTAATTTATAATTTCTTGATTACCTACAGGCATGTTTTGAACCATTCTTTAATTAAAAAAAAATCAAGTCAGACCACAAATAAAATAATAGAAATGGCATAGAACAGTATAGAACAGCTTCTGTTTGCTTAAGTAATGTTTCCACTTTAATGTACTTATTTGCTCTCATTTGCTTAACACTGCCAATATTTATTGCTGTGCAAATTTATGGAAATCTGACTTTAAAGAGCTTTGTGGTACTGAGTGATTTTTTAGTTTTGTTATGTACTTATACTGAAGTGACTTGATGAGGTTCTGGAATAAATGAAATGTAACGGAGTAGCATATAATGATGGCTATCGACACGCTGTGAGGTAACATAGGCAGCAACGTCATCATTGTGGGTAAAATAATCTGGTTGCTTTTACATATGCTTATTTTGCACAAAGGTCTGTCCTATAACTATAAAACACAACAAATGAAACCTGATAATGTGTAAACTTTTTCCATGGGCATTTAAGGACAATTGCGCACTTGCACAATACCTTGCTTATGCAAGGAGTTTGGAGACTGTCTAATATTTATGTTAGAGAAACGAACTTTTTAGAAAACAGAACAAACCCAAACCAGGTACTATATTACATATATATACATACATTACATTATATACATAATAAACAAAATCTAGAAAGAGAGCAGATGTGGTGCCAGGAAAGGAAAGCTTTTGACTTGGAGGTATCAGTGTCTGGCAGCCATGAACAATCTTTGTTGTCTTAAATAGTAAAGATCCAGAAACTAAAGCAAACACTTTTTAGCCAATGTTTAAGTTATCTACTTCTTCCCACAGATAAATACTCTGACTTTCATACTTGATCTGCAATTAAATTGTAACACGTCCAAAATATTGCTACAGTTCTTTTCAAACTTACACATAGATATACAGCCTGTGGTAAAGAAATATTTCCCTTTGCTTTTCCAGTAGAAGAACAAATAGATCAGTAAATGGACATAATGTGATGCAGCTAAAGAAAGAGTAAAATAATACTATGAAGCACTTGGAGAGAGGTCTTCATTAAAAATCTAGAAATACTGTATTGCCTCAAAGACCTCCTTAGCCCTCATCTGGAAACTACAGGCAGGTCATTCAAAAAAGAGCTATAACAGCCAGATATAGAACAAGGCTACTGTAATGTCCAGGAAAATGAACAGTTGCTCATAGAAAAAACATTGATGTTTGGCATTTCCAGCCTAGGAGAGAAAAGACTGAGAAGAGATGTAATTGTCCTTCAACAACACATCAGGGAGATCAATGCTCTTTGTCTAGAAGAAACTTCCAGAGGGCATTGGGACCAAAACACTTTAAAGAACTTTCAAATCCCACTTGGTAAGCTTAACGAAGTTTATAAAACAGTGTTTATGACAGCTAGGGACTAGATACAGTGACAAAATCTTACACATTTCTATATGCAATACATGAAGCCAATAATACAAAATACTTTCTCAAGTAACAAAATACTCTCTCTGCTAACAAAATTAAACAGAGACCCAAACATTTTTCCCCTACCTGAGGAACAAAGACAAATGCTACATAAGACAACATATGTTTATAAAATAAAATACCAGAAAGTTATTCAGAATCCTGGAAAAGTTTTTAAAAAGATAAGATTAAAAGGAATCTCCTTTACAAATCAGAAATATCAATCTGAACCATTGTTTATTTACCCACAGACATAGCTTAGTAATTTACTTCCCATACATAATAATGGACTGTCTGTTTTTTTATCAAAGGTAACATCTTCAAATGGCAAAGGTTCTCTAGGTCTAGAAGACAGATAAATAAAGACAAGGAATTTTTTCTAATTGATCAAGTATATACAACTTTACTAATTTCTCTTTTTCTTTTTACAACACATACACATAACCTCAAGTTCCTCTGGTTCAGTGTTATCCAAGTTACTCTTGGCTAATCCTCAATCCTAGAGCAAAGCTAACAATAAAAGATATGTTGAAAGAAATGTGGAAAAGCACCAAACCTCACGGTTCTACAGTTCTAGATTTAATTTACATAGCTTATAAAATGTTCTCAGGATCAGGTGACTACCTCCTGACCCCTAACCCACCTGGAGAAGTGGACTCAATGTGCATACTCCAGGTCATAAAGCACAGACTGAATCTAATTCTAAATCTAAAAATTCTCAGTGGAGATTTTTTACCTGTAAAACAACTTCCTGCCAGTGTGGCAGGTGGACTGCCAACTTGTAGAGCATAATATAATGCCAGCCACCTCCAACAAACTTCCCACAGTAAAATTGGCTAAATAAGGCACACATTTTATTACAGTTCATAACTTTGTGTTTGTATAGCTAGTGAATTTATGCTTCAGCATGTCTAAAACTGAATTACAGACACACACAGTGGTAATTTTCTTTACAGTCACCTACCAACTGAATAAGTAAAAAAGAGGGTGACTATTCCAGAAAAAACTCAATCCCTTTGTCTTCGCTGTCCTGCCACTTAGAAAATGAAGATATTTACTGTAAGAATGAACCACAAAGTGTCAGAAATTAGATTCGAAGTGTAAGCAAACAAGTACTCCTATCTATGCATAGATATAACATATAATGTGTATATACATACACATAAACATATAACACTTTTTTTCAATATTTAAAAAATAAGAAGCATGAGAGATGAAAAAAAGTTTCTAAGATATACTGTCACAGTGGATTTAGTCTTTGTGAAGACAAAAATGTAAAAAGATGTGTGAAGCAGAAGGGTGGTGTGCAATGTCTGGAGAACAATTAAAATAACACCCCCCAAGCATAATGTTAGAAAAGGACAAAGTTAAGCCACAGTCCGCATTCAGCACTAACTGGCACTTGCCAACAAACTTGCAATGAAGGCTGATGATAAAGAAGCCAGTTTTAGAAGTTTTAGAAATATAAGTAGTCTAAGATTAAGTTACATAAGGAGCAAGCAGCTACCTTTACAGACTTCCTCTATAGGGCTAACTGAAAAATTTTCTATTCTTAGGATTTTTCCATAAAACAAGAAAAACAAATTCAATAACTTTAGTGTACTGTCAGAAAGGTGAGTTTAAATACAAAGCTCTTAATTTGCAATAACTATTTCAGCTTGCTAGCTTAGCTTTTTCCAATGGTTAAAAAGGTAAACAATCTATGAACTGCAAAATTAAAAGCCAATTTTTAAAGTATTAATTGGAAGAAGTAAACAAACTTGTTTTGGAATATTTCTGACTTATTACTCTATGTTAAAAAGATCAGCTTTATATATATTTTTTCTGTCTTGCCCAAAGACTAATTATTACAACTCTACCTTTACAATAAGTGAAGCGTAAATATTTGGTTCCTAAGAACAGTCTTATGGGAAATGTGTGTTATATTTACTGCTATTTGATGATGAAATGTCAACAGACTATAATATTCCTATAATAAATTATTCCATCCAATAAAAGCATCAATAGTTTGCCTGGTTTTAAAATACAATTCCACTATAATGCATTGAAAGACATAGCGCTAAGGTAAAAGCCCTGCCATGTGCATTAGTCCATAGTAAACCGCAGCCCCCTAACCCTCTGCTTTAGTATATTGTTAAGGGTCTGACAAATCCACAACTATGAGGAAATTCAGAGATCAGACTCAAAACCTTTACTTACCACTTTGTGCCTACATGTAATAATTCACTGACTATACTAAGCATAGGCAAATATTTCTGAATTCCTTGTTTTTACAGGTTTGATGTAAACCCATTACAATAAATTGTACCTCAAAAAGGAGTGGCTAATGTTAAGGATGTTGTGCATACACACACATTTGTATTATATGGAACTGTTTATCTATTTGGTCTTTTTGCAAAACATGTGGCAGGCAAAATGGTTTTGATTACCTCACTAAAACACAAATAAATATTGACCATTCAATCAAGAATTGAAGCCATTGGACTGCAATATTTTTGCAATAGTCCAAAATAAAGAAAAAAACATTAGTAAACAAAAACATTACCCCTCTCTTGATGTATAATCTTCATTATTATTTCTGATTTTTAACCTTGTTTTGAAAAATTCCATTTCATTCATGATTCCCTTACATGAATGAAAGGTAAACAGATGCACTGAAATATCTCATGACACTAAAGCATCTCACAGTTGTGCGTTTTAATTTCTGGCATATATTATGATCCGTACTTAATGTATCCTCTGTTCTTATGCCATTTTGACTATATCAGCATGTATTGTAGTCATTGATCAGCAACTCCATTTGTCTTTTATATCACAATTTGACATCAATACAAGAAACAAGATGAGATCCAAACAAAATTATATAGAATTACTAAGTAATAGTTGATCATGAATTATATTTGTGATGCATGACTTGTCAGTCCTGGATTTAACAGTTGGTAGTGAATGTTTCTTTGTACTGCACTCCCAGAAATTCCATAAAAGCAAGAGAAACCCCTCCTGCTTTCAGTGTAAAAAAAAAAAATGCAATTGCCAGTCACAAATCCCATCACAAGATCCCATCACAAGTATTATGGCAGAGTTCAGCTTGGTCCTAGGAAGTTACTTTTCCAGTTGTTATTCCCAACTACACAGACAGTACTGTATACATGCACTGTACCAGCACTTGGCTGAGCAAAATCTGGAAACTTAACATTCAGTTTGATATCAGATGAGAAATGGAGAGTTTTTATTTTGGTTTGTTGAAACATATTCCAGCATTAAATGGTATTCTTCCCATCTCTTTTCTTTTAACATACTGGAACGTGGTTAGACTCTCAACTCTAATGATGTAGTATAAAAAAACGTAGGAGGAGATCCAGTCCTCCGGAGCCACAACAGCCACCTGCACTAAATACAGTGCACTGCAGGACTGCAGTTGTTTCTTTATTAAAAATTACATGTAAGAAAACATATATTCTCAGCCGAACTGAAGCAGACATTTCACTTTGACTTTAATAACTGAAATGTTGAAAATCATGAAAACTTTGTTCTCTGTCCAAACCCACTCCCAACAGTCAACAACAAAAAAAATCTTAAGTTTTCTGGAGTGACAACGTTTATTTTTAAATAGAAGAAAGAATAGTGCAAGAAATCAAAGAAACAGGTAATTTTGACATCTGATGAGAACAAGGAATGTTTTAGCATAAATGATTTAATCTCCACTGCACTCTATGAAGCTTATGTTTCTTGATACACTCAGGCATGCACATATCTCCTGGGAAGTCTGCTTTAATGGCTGTACTTTAATGGCTAAGCATACAGGAAATCTTAAAAGACACCAAAAAAAAAGATTATTATTAGTAGTTTGTTTCCCATGAACAATGCTATCCACTTTCAGGCCTAAAGAAGGTTGATCTATATATTAGAACAACTGAAAAAGTGGAAAATAGACAAATGACAACCCCCCCCCCCCAAAACTCACTCAAAAATGGACTGAAGCATCATAACACATTAAACATTTTCAGCCAGACAACTTTAAGCTGATATTTATTTTGCACTTTACTGTCCTATCTTTGAACTTAAAATTGTTTATACATTATATGTGAAAAGATTCTTGGGGAATAACTTCAGAGGGAGAGCTAACTTGATGATTTATGTATTGCTGTAGTAACTTAAAAAAGGGCATAGTTATACGTATGTTTACATGTACATGAAAATACGTATGTATAGGTGAGAGAGAGTATACTCATGATGGATGCCCTACACTAAATAAATGTTGGCTAAATTGACATGCCAAACACAGTGATACTTAAGTAACTTTACAACCAATCTGTGCACCATCTATACTTTCTAACCCATAATTTTTGTGTTCTGGACAATCTGTATTAAAAGAAATAAGGTTAGCCCATGTCCCTCCCCTTCGCCCCCTCTTCCCCAAATATTAAATATAAATTTATTAAATTAATTAAGAGAAAATTATAGGACAAACAGGAATATTTTGCCCTTTTCAGAGTAAAGTGTGACTGCTTTTAGTCATAGGATTTACCTAAATTCCATGAGGGCAAATGTTTTCTTTTTAGAATTAATTTCATCAGGACTTCAATACAATGCTTAAAAGGAATACAAGATATTTGTTTGGGGGTATTTTTTATTTTTATTTTTGCAAACCAAACAGATTGTACAGCTTATTTTCAGTGTAGGAGTTGACTCCATATGTGCAAAATCAACACAAGCATTGTAACACCACTTTTATTACAGGACAAACTAAATTTAGCAAGATATTGAGCTGAATAAAGACAAAGTTGCATATTTTCTGAATGACTGACTTTTATGAATTAAAAAATATGGAAAGCACTGTTAAAATGGGTACTTTATAATATATTTATAACTTGGCACAAACCCCAACCACTCTACTTTACAAACATTGACTGAAATTCATTGCAAGATAGCTTTTTGTTTTCACTAACCCATTTAGAAAACTAGTTTGAATATATATTACTTTCCTGGCCAAATCTCATAATTTGTTAGCCTGATTTTATCAATGGGTAGAGACATTTTTTGTGTGCTATCACTATCCTTAAGCGTAAGCAGCTTTCTCCTAACTGTTTTGACCTTTGATGCACCTACAGAAAATAAATATAAATATTTAAATATAAAATATAAATATATTTGCCCATATTTGTCCCACTTTCTCTTGGATATATTAGGACAAACCAGACATGATGTAGTGCAGACTGCACTTTTTTTTTTCTCTAGTGAAAGTGACTGAACACCTGAAGTGTTTAATTTAGAGGATAATACTTTAGTTGGTTTAAGGAGGGAAGTATAAATTACATATATTTAAAACAGTCAGTAAAATTTCACCCCAGAGTCAATAAAAATTCACTCTAAGAGAAGTCTGGCTTGAGGCTCTGTACACATAATCAGTACATACATTCACCTTGTTTGGCAGGACAGATCAGTAGAAATATTCTTGAAATATTACATGTTCTCAACCTCAGTATCTCTGAACGTTCCAACCCTACCATGCTGGTTATCCACAAATACTTAAGTATATAATGACACCAAAACTCCATAAGCCTTTTAGCCCGTGCAGGTTGTAGAATGATCTCATGTATTCACCTGGAATTCTCTATGTGGCCACTATCCTAGCTACTATAAATAAAAGAAAGTTAGTGTTCCTACAAACAGAACGCGACCTTAAAAACAATGCTGATAAAAGATCAAGAGGTAGAACACTGTATTTATTGTTACAGTTTTGGTGGCTTCTGTGAACATAACATAACATAACATAACATAACATAACATAACATAACACAACACAACACAACACAACACAACACAACACAACACAACACAACACAACACAACACCTTAACCTGACAACAACCTACCACCTTTATAATAGTCCTAAAACTTAACTGATACCAGAAGTAGGCAGGAGTAACTTTAATATATCAATAAACGCAAACAACCTTTTTTTTTGTTTCCAAATGAGTATAATACAGTAAAAATTTGTCTGTAAAATTTGTCTTGTTTTCTTACTATGAGAAACAATAATGCTTATAGAAGTCAATTACTACTGCAATGTTTTTTCACCATTACACTTTATCTTTTGAAACCAAATGAGATAACTCTAGTGATAACAATGAAGTTACACTATTTTATGTTAGCTATATAAACCATATGGTTCTTAAACCCAGCTTTATCATATTGAACCTGTTTTTCATAGAATATGATTATTAATTTCTAGGACCTGGGCAGTTTGAAACTACTTCAATTTATTCAGTGAATGGTGTATTAATTCCCACTAACCACTATTTCACTAAGCCTAAACATGTTGTCTGTTTTACATTTTACTTGCAAACAATAAAATAACCACTTTAAAATAGAATGATATTAAAATTGACTTTGTAGTCTACAATGAGACTGAAGTAAGTGCGAAGTCTTAACATTTTATAAAGAGCACATAATTACATTTTAGGCAACAATGTTTGCTTTGAATAACACATTCAAAATAGGGCCTCAGTTTTGAATTCACCTGGCTACATCAAAGAGTTAATTTAAGCAAGAAAAAAAATGTTGATGTATGAATAGATAACAAGAAACTCAGTAATAAAAAATGCAAGTCTCTCATCTGCTGTTTCTCTTCCAGATAAATGAAACTTTTGTTTGGTATCATTTCTCAGTCTATTCAGTTACTGCTGTCAGACTACTCTTCCAACCCTAAATGCTGGAATACTGCTCTAAGGTCACTATTCTTACTAGCTGGACCATAACATGTAATATTTTGTTTACACAGGTATAGATATGGTAGTGTGCCACGGAATACTCAGGTTGGAGTTGGGGCATGGAGCCGAAGTGCAGAGGCTAAAGGAAGGTGCAAACCAGACTGGAAATATCACTACTTCTCAAAACTGGTTTTAAGAAATCAGAAACACATAAAAGGGAAATCCCCCCTCCTTTTTGTTTTATTTCCAGTGTTCTCTGTTGTGTTTACAAACTTAGAGTTCAAAACAGAAGCTATAGAGCACCTTTTCTAGATCACTTTCATGCACTTGCATCTTTCTTTACTGATATCACACTAACACGGGAAGGAGATAAGACTGTTACTAGTAATGCCCCAAACCAGCATTTTATTGCATTTGGCCTCCCTCCCTTTGTAGAAATCTCCACGCCAGATATCTAGAAGGTAGTAAGAGACAGTAATCATTCACATTGGAATGAAGCAGCAGATATTATTCTAGCCCAATGATCTCACCTCTATTACTGACAGTGCATTTTCAGTAGGTGATACATAAATGTGGTCACATATATCACATACATCACATCACATACATCAATCAAGTCTCTTGTACCTAACTTGGACTGCTGGGGTCCTAAGGAAATCTGTATCTAACTGACCTTTGCAATAAAAAGTAACATGCATGGAGTCAAAGGGCAGTAATAGCTGCTGTGTCTCCAGCTGCTCATGGTGAAATAACTGGCTGTCAGGATTAAAAAAACCTAAACTATAGTGGACAAAAGTTGGTGAATGCTACTGCTTAACACAGATATTCCCAAATAAAGCAGTATGGATAAACTTTCTGATTTGTGACCTAATGCATTTATTTTCTGTACTATTAGAAGATACTATACTGTTTGTAGATACTGTACTAGCGAATACTCATAATGTTATTTCAGGTGTTTCTTTATATCCAGGTTGTTGATACCCCAGTGTTAGGTCACAGTTTGCTACTGCTGCAATCTCTTTCAGCAACTCCTGGAACTCGGAAGATCCTGATTCAAATCTGTAGTGACCACAGTCCCCAGCTACCGGTGGTTCAGTGTGGCATTGAGATTGTGGTGTTGTCTATGTAGAATCATACAATCCTGCACCTACCACAGTCCCTGTATTTTGTTGCTGCTTAAAGGTTTGTCACAGCCAAAAGCTGCAATTCTTCCATTTAAGTTCAGGATCAGTGTAGGTCTCTGGTGACAGTATTTTTTGCAGTCTTTCGTAATGACCATGCTTGTAACTCACAAAATGTATTCCTTATAGGCCCTACATTCCAACAGAGAAGGAAAACCTTGCGTCCAGCCTGCTGGATGTGGAAATGTGGGCAACTTTGCTTTCTGTAGAGATGTGAATTAGTTGTAAAAACTCAGGTGATTAGGGTCCACATTCAGAATGAGTAACAGAAAATTAAGTAAATCCAAAGTAGTAAATTATGGCACCTTTTCTAAGGAACTCCAATTGTAAATATTTCTTAGTCAATGATTTAGGGTAAAAAACAGCTACCACTCATGCTAGCTATAAATTACATCTTGAAATCTAGGTTAATTAAACAGATAGAAGTAAAATCCTAGAATTGAATAGACATGACAGCAATATTTAGAGCAAATTGTTCTAGAGCAAAATTACTCAATCTCTGCATTCATAATAAAGCACGATTATAAACACTACACTTTGAATTATAAAGCACTTAAAAAATCTTAGTCAACTGAACAGGAGAAAAAAAACTGCACTAAAGCTTTAAGGGATGCTCTGGGACTATAACATCCTCATTAAAAAATAAGGATACTTCAAAACTCTTGAGTTAAAAGGTTATGTATTAGTCTCTGTGTAGTTGATAAATTCTGAGCTAATCTAATCAGTGGCTGGTAAGAGGCAATGCCATCAGCTAGCTGCCCTGACCTGTGCTTCTAGTTACCACAAAAATAAGATTCAAGTAAGATGTCAAGTCCAGGCCTTTGACCTAGCAAAGACCTTATTCGTGCCAGTCTGGTGTTTTGCTAAACAGACTGAGAACTTTCAGCTCAAATCAGTAACATGTGCATTTCACTAATACAACACATGGCTTGGAAATTAAAATGCAATGTGATCAAGTGCTTTAGGATATTTTAATAGTTGACAATGCACCTAGGGAAAAAGCAGCTTGTTTCTATGTTTTGCTTTGGGGAGGGGGAAAAGAACAAATTCAATTGTATTGCTTTTCTTCAAAAAATTGGGGAAACAAAAATTCAGTTAATTAGTTCATGGATGACTGACCTAGGGGAAATAAGGAGGGTGTATGTTTCCTTATGACATGTGTCACCTATTAGGCAAGTAGGTTTTACTACTTCGAATTGAGGTAAATTTAAACCAATTAGAAGGTAGTTAAATTACAATCTAAATGTAATAAAGAACAATAAAAATAGTAAATGGCATTTTAATCGTTAATAATATTCCCAAATGCAGTTGATTATTTCCAATAGCTCCTGCATTGATTATTTCCAATTATTAGAGTAAAAATCTTTGTCACCTACTGGAGTGACAGTTTAACCCTACATACCAGGACAGTAACGAGGACAAACTTTTCATATATGTCATCATTCAATCAGATTATTTCATGCCATTTTTTACTGGTACTTACATGCGACTCTAAACAGTACATATGGACTCTATAAATCAAAATTAATCCATCCTTTTTGGTTATTATGGAATGATTAAGTGTACAGTAAAATTGTCAGAGAGACCTAGTGATCCAGTTACTAATTACTACCAGCATCTCAGGTCAGTGTCAAGATTCTGCATTTGATAATAAAATGATGGTGCTTGTAATACATATATTTTTACTTCCTAAGGATGAATAGTATATGTCATTATTTTACCACTATCCACTAACAATAAATGTATCTACATGTATACATATATATACACATACACACAAACACACATATTTCCGCCATATCAATTAGCTGTGCAATAACTAGCTAACTACAGTTTTTGGCATACATATGCTTATCCCTAACACTTCCAGTTTTTAGACTAGATGGAAATGTGAGTAGGAAATAAACTGCTCAGCTTGGATAAGCCAAAGATGACAATGTTAAAGAAACTAAAAAGAAGAAATAGAAAAGTTAAACTACCCTCCTCTAAAAAAGACTGTATCTCTTTTTGATACTCAAGAATGGAACATGCTAGCTTAATCTCCATCACCTACTAGATGTCCAGACAGAAAAAGTGACTTTTGTTGTTTTTTCCTTCTGTCTGAAAGATGTTTTTCCTGATTTCAGAGTGCCAGTGCCCATTAAATTAATGGTCAACATGTTGCCTCAGTTTTCAGAGAAAGGAAAGAACATGCTGAGAATGCAAATGAAAGTTATTATACACATTGGAATAGATGGTTGAAAGGATAAGACTACATATTGGGCCAATGCGGTTCACATAATTTTAATTTCTTTTGCAATTAAAACTGTTAGTGAAAACATACAAGGAATTCATTACATGTAATTTAATAATTTCTAAATATATTTAATTCTTCTCTGGGTAAAGCTACTTATATTCAACCTACATACTACCCTAGATTTTTCATGATTTACTTATAGCTGCTAATGACACAGGCAGTGGCCACTTCCTTGTAATAAAATAAATAAAGTAGATACATTGTAGGAAAGTAGAATGGGCAGATAGCATTACACAGTGTAAAAGGTCTTAAACATACTTTTTTTGTATAAGGGAGCTCTGTATTTAATAATGGAACATAGTATTGTACTTCTGCAAAAACATTTCCTTCTATGATTTAATAAAGGAATAGGACAGAGCAGGACATTTTCCTAATGACTGTGAACTTAAAAAAAAATTTGATTTGGTAGCTATGAGAACTATAATCTCCTATTACTCACTATAATTTTGTGAATTCAAAGGAATGGACGTAGTATAGGTGGAAAGGATTTTATATTTGCAGAAGACTCAATATTTCAGCAAAACCAGAACTATGACACACACATCCCCTCAGCCCATGTGGCAGTATCTGCTGTAACAGAAAACAAACAGATATGCAAACATATATTTTCAGTTTCAGTATAAATAATTCTGTTCTGCATATTTATTCCAGGGATACTCAGTGCAGGAATAAAGATTGTAATTGGCTGTACTGATTATACTTGGTGAGTATTCAAAGGTCTGGTAACGGAAAATAGCCCATGTTATTTCAGTCAGGTTAGATGCAAAACTTTGATGTACATGTTTAATACCTTTCAAAATTTACTCAGCATTTTCCTTTTTACTGTTATTGAGTTGTAAAATTACTGAATTCAAGTTGCTACAAATATTATTCTCTTTAGTATAGACACAACTTCTGTAAGGACTGTCTTGTCCTGATTTTTTTAACCTTGTGATTTCTGTGTTTAGTTAAATAAATGTTTTGCATAAATATTCTTCTATTTCCTCAGTAAGAACTAAATTGTCCTCAGTCTTTCCCAAATAAATGCATCTTGCCACAAAGCATAACTTCTGTCAAGTCCTCCAATGCTCTAATATCTTCTGCAATAAATAAAATAGGCACTTGCCTTGAAAAAAATAAAAAAAGAAGAAATTCTCTTCCTCCAAGACCAGGGACTAAATGTGATAAAAGCACTGAAAATACCTCCTAAATCACACTTAGCAATAAAATCTCTTATTGAAGGAAAGATATAAAAGGTGTTATGAAAGACAATTTTCAGCTAACATCACTAGAAGATCAAGCTATCGCCACTACACTGTGAAACATTCTCCCAGACTCATGGTGCCATTGAAACACCTACTTAAAATGCTGTTAAATATACTTCAAATGTAGCTTTCTTTTAAAGACAGAGTTTTTCCTAAACATTGAACTGTTTTGTTACATTATTTCTCAAGAAACAGGTCACAAAATGCAAAAGGGTATAATAGCAAATGATCTTTTATCCAGTGGAAAAATACATCTTCCAAACAAATTAGTGAGCTATAAGACAACATCCAGGATTCACATAGCATGAGTTAAAAAGATTGTGGTCCATGCATGCCTTCCCTTTGCCAGGTTTGAATTTGTCCATATTTTGCTATGAATTAATTACATGTCTATCATTTTTACATTTGCCCTTTTCAAGTAATTTTGTATTTAGTATTTAATAAAAAAATGGTTTAATTAAAATATGTCAAAAAAGTAAACAAATAAATGTAGCTGTAAAGTCAACTATTTGGATGCTACTGTTGACTTTAGCAAGAGTCATACAGCTGGACTGCAGACAGCAGAAAGTGAACACAGACTGTATCAGCTTCTCATTTTGATCAAGGTCTGGATAATGATACTTAAGCACCAAAGCACATTAGGGCATATGGAGGTAGGGAAGGAGGAAAAGGAGGTGATAAAAAACAATCCTCACCCTAAGAAAATCACTTGGAAAGCTGAGATTAGATTAGATGAACTAACAAAGTCAGCGGAAGTACTGAAGGCAGTTACTAGTGATGAAACAATTATATTCATGAATGGCAGTGAAGCAATCCACAGTGACAGCTGCACCAAGAAGCCTGATGAGGCAGGTTCTGCCCTATTCACACCCTTGTGATTCCCTCCAGGAATGAAGTAAGAGTATGGCCAAAAGACAGCATGCTGAAGCAATTCTAGGTCTCATCATTCAAACAATCCTAATCTTTTAGTGTTCTGAGGGGTACTTGAACACAAACACCTGAAAAGCTCTATTTCAGATAAAAAAAGGGAAGATTCTGAATTATTCAGAGAAGAGGAGACCTGGTGCCACTTTAACATATGTTGGCAATTTCTTTAGTTCTGCTGGAGAAACATCTTAAAAAATAAGTAGGTAGAATATCTGGCAAACTTAAATGAACATGTGCAGGACAGGCAACCAGAATAAAGGAGATTCAGGTGTGGATACACCATGTTTAAATGATCACCTCATAGGGTTTGGTTGTTTTTTTTTTTTTATGCAAAGGGGGATGACATTTATAACCTTGGACTCAATGGCCCATCTTGCAGAATAACAAGCTCTTTCAATTTACAAGATATTTCTTTGACAAAATCACTACAACACAAGAAATGCAACATAGTTCCAAAATGTTAAGGTACTGGGATTCAAAGGCCAAGTCGCTGGCTGGTCTAAATTAATATTCCATAAAATCTGAGTGATAAGACTCAAAGATCAAGAGTGTAACTCTAAAAAAAAAAAAAAAAGAGGAAGAGGTGATGGGTGGCAGTGGGGGAAAGGGACACATGTCAGCAAAGCAGTCTTACTTTTTAAATAAGGCACAAAAAATTTCTATTCTAAAACCTTTAAGCAAGAGAAAAAATATGCTGTACATTTAAATGAGAGAGAAGTGGGGAGAAAATGTTTATGTAACTAAATTTAGTACCACCAGGTCAAGAAACGTGTTAGTCATGCAATCAGACATCTTGAAACACTTATTAAAAAAGCTAGAAGCCACACAGTTTTCGAACAGACAGTTGCTGCACTAGCTTTAAAATCTGCAAGAAATATTTTGTAAAATGAAGGTAGCAGACCATAAGTAAAACATTAAAATGAGTACATTCAATCCTATTTTCTAACAAAACACTGCCAAAAAGGACAAGTTGATACTTCTTACTAAGTCTGCACTCAATCCACAAACAGGTTTAAGGAATCCAGGAGCCTGTGTCAGGAATTTGGAAGGTACAGTGCAGTACAGAACTGATGCTCTAATCACACTTTGACTTTTCATCTCAATGCAAATAAATAGGTAAGAATCATTGATATTAAAAAAAGCCCTACCTAAAAGACTCCTGAAAAAATAAAACAGATAAAAATCCTACTATCAGTGGGACACAGAACTGGTATTTAATTCTGGAAGTCTGGGTTTTATTTCTTTAAATCCTTAAGAACATCATCTGCTGAGCACTCAAAAGAAATCACAAATTCTCCTATTGTGTCATCAGTAACAGTGTTTCAATAGATGTCAAAACTGTAGAACTGGAATACATTTCAGGAGAAAGCAGCAGAAAATGAACCTTAAGAAGTTTTAACTATGTACAGTAGGGTGAAAGGATAGGAACAAGGGCTTATGTTCTATTAGTTTTGTCCACAAGAAATGAAAGTACATCGGATAACCATAAAAATGATGCAGGCCAAAATCATAAAGGACATGTTAACACCACTAGCTTGTAATGGATACCAATCACACTATTACTATCTAAATTTTTGTTTATTTTTCAACAGATTGATGTCTGCAAATCATACTGTCTTACAATGCCATTCCTCTGTAACCTTAACCATTATTCCTACTGTGTAAAGCGAAGCACAAATTTAAGGTGACAAAGCACTAGTCGGCTGATGTGAAGTATGCTACGAAAGCAGAAACCTCTGAAAGCTTCACAGCCATTATGAAATAACTGACCTATATGAAACTGCTACCATGGTTCACAAATTTATTGTCAGGTTCCAGCCTCTAGCTGTTCTCTGATTGTTCTAAATACTTGACAAACTGAAGCCTTTTCACTTTCTGTGGAAATTGCCTCATCTCCCTGTCAGAGCGCCATGGGGGACTCCATTACTTTTCTGACTTCTTTCCCCTACTGACAAGTCATTTAGCTGGCTTCTTGTTGTGAAGGCTGTCCATGCCAAATTAGCCAGGGCCCCTATTGTCCTTATTACCACTCGAAAAGCCATCATGAGTAATGCTACGGGGTCCCTCAGTTGTCATCATTTGTCAGAAAGAAAGGGAGTGTGGTTACATATAGCTGACAGGTAATTTCAGTGTCTACAATTACCCCAATTAGTCTTGTCATAAACAATTCGATAAATGCACACCAATACAAACAGATAAACACACCAAGGTTTCTCACTATTAATGTCATGTAATGGATAAATCAGTGATATAATGCTATATTTAATTTATTTCTTTAAACTATCCTCAGCTGCAAGCTGGCAGTTGCTACCTGGTCAGCACAAATTGTACTATCTACTTTCATTAGCTCATCACCACAACAGAATATGAAAGGCTGAGACAAAATTCATTTAGAGAGAGCATGAAAGAGCAGATTGCCTAAAGCAGGTGTTAAAGATAAAACAAAGGTTTTCTTTTGTCAGTTCAGTGCTGCAAAGAGCTTTAAGAGAGACTACTTTGTCCTTAAAAACAAACACAAAATATGAGAGAGAGAGAAATGAGTGAAATACATTCCTTCTGATATTAAGAACACTTGTTTTCCACCACACCCTAAGTCAATCAGGAGGTAGGTCTTCCAACAACATAAAATATAAAGACTGATTTTCAGAGGGGGTCACAGTATTAAGCAATCTTCACAATTTTTTTTCTAAATTTTTTTAAAATATACATCTCGCAATGTCATACAGCCCCTGAAAGATCTGATAATTATTCCACATAATCTACAACACAACCCCTGCTGTTCCTACACAAGAATTATTTGAGAATGGATGTAGTAATTCCAACTCACTGGACAGTCGGTAGTATTGTGTTTAAGTTCTTTGGAGCATAAAATATTGGTAATGTTGACTGCTTTTCTAAAACATCAGGTAGGTCTGTTATAAACACAATACCGAAAAAGGCAGCTTTAATAACATCCATATTAAACAGTGAATTACAAATTGCTAAGCTTATCCTTGTGATCTACCTAAATAAACATTGAAATCTTGACATCTCTAGAGTCCATAGGACCCTGTCTGTTTGCTGACCGCAGGCTTAAGTGATGGCTGAAAAAACGAACACAGACATGTTGTTGCAGGAAATTGCTTTTGGCAACTATTTGTTCAAACTCAAGGTTTTTTTTTAAACCAACACTAAGAACCCACCAGAAAACAGGACAGGTCTCCCTAATGAGTAATCTATTTTAGCACAGTCTTGTCTAGGCATGACAGTTTACTGAGAGGCTTGAAAAACTCGTAATTACCAGTGTTACAGGGCAATTAATGTATATTACACTGCACTACTCATGGCAGCAACTGTCATTTTCTCAATAAAAATGAGTACTCTTCAGCTAAAGGTGACATTAATTGGGACTTTAATGACTATGCAGAGGAGCTGAAGCCAAATATGAACAAAACAGCGATTCAATGAGCGACTTCAGAAACGAGAAAATTGTACTAAAATGAGATTAATTGCTGTTTAGAAAAAGGAAAGAACCTAAAAAGCTATTAAATTGCAGGGTTTGGGTGCCCGGGTGATGGTTGTGATGTTAATCTTGCATTCTCACAGCAGGCAAATATTCACTAAATTCAGAGCCTTTTGACAGCAGGAAAAATCATGTATGCTTAACTTCAATCCATCAAAAATATATTTCAGCTTTTATCAGTGTTCTAAATACTTCTGCAATTTCAAAAATTACTGCTCCATTCCTTGGCTGTCATCATGCAAATGTGAACACTGTCAATATTGCTATGAAAAATTCCCTGGCTTCAAAAGGCCTACTTCAGTGATAAAGAAAGAAAAACGTGAAGATTAGAATTGCAAAACACACACTACTAATATAACAGAAAGCAACAATAAGAATTTAATGTTTAAGTTGTGGAAACTGCTAAAATAGAAAATGATGGGGTGTTTTTTTATAGTGTGTATGGGAAAAAAAAAAATCAAAGAATTCCCCTCTCTCCTATAAAATCTTTCAAAGCTTATAACTTTATAGATAATTACTCATTGCAAATAATTAGGACATAGTTTTGCGGCTTGACTTCAGGTGATATAATTATTAAAAATGCTCTGTAGTTTCTAAAAGCCTTTATCTGCGCTGCTTAATTCTTTAAAGCAATTATATAATTGCTTTTCTTCGTAGTGTTTTTAACTGTCATGATGACTGTATACATAAAACATTGCACTTAAACTCTGACATATCAAGAGGGATAAACATAGCTCTGATTCACTTTGAAGTTATATCTCCTGTAACTTCAGATTTTAAAACAGAAAATCAGTTTAGCGTTTCTGGTTAAAAACTGCATATGTAGTATTCATATGTCTTAAGAAACAAATTCCCTCTCTACCTGCAACAGTTGCACCAAGGAAGAAACAAAAATTCTGTTCATCTCTGCATGTTCATAATTAAACATCCATCTCATCTACACTTTAAAAATCCTCATACACATTAAAACACACATCCCCAATATCTCTGTCCTCTAGGCAATACAATAAAGATGATGACAATGGGGAGATTGTATCTTCATATTGGCAAGTTTCAAAGACACAATTAACATACCCATTACAACTTCTGATAGCTACGTTCAGAAATTCTGCTATATGTATGTATGTGTCATAAGTACAAAAATTAGGCAAACAGTTTCAGTTAGGAACTTAAATCAATCACTGTGTGCTGAACTGGGTCCACGAATTATCATAGCATTAATTTACCTACTTTGCATGCAGTACTTTGATGATTAGTCAAGACTGTTCATTATATAACTATGACTTCAAGTATCTGAAAAATGCATGAGTTAATGTTACCATAGTAACCTTTAACTTACACATACTATTCATGAAATTAATGTTTTGAATCTAAAATTTCATTACGTTATTTTTTGCATTAAATATCCAGTCTTCTGCAAATGACAAACAAAACAAAGCAATGCATACGCACTTGAGTATTCACAGCTTGCTGAAGTGATTGAAATAACTTTTCTTCAGGTTTTGATGGTTCCTTTGGTTTCAATGTCATCAAAATTCACATTTATTGAAACCATATTCTGTCTGCTGGTTTAAAGGACAGTGTATCTCCAACACAACAGTTCTCTTAAAACTTTAAAAACAAAGTTTAGAATTTGCTCATGCAACACAAGATCACCAGGTTGAATTTAATTTGTAATATAAAGCTCTGGCTGTGAGTAATGGACAATCCCAGAGTATTATTAGCACCTATGATACTTTTAGAATTTTGTATAAAAGGTTTCTTGAGAACTTCTCAATTACTAGACTCCTAGCCATTTCTAAACAATATTTCTTACTTCTGAAGCTAAACCTGGCAAACAAGCTGTCACAAAGGAGAGATTACATTAGGAGTCAGGACTCCTAATGAGAAGGTGAAATCTCAGTCCAACACAGTTAGTGTCTAACTACTCGTTGCCTCTAGTAAAGCAATTTCATCTAGAGAATGATACAAAAATTGCAATTTTCCATACTACTGATTGTTATGTAAAGTAAAAGTTATGTGTGACTTTGTTCTCTTAATATTTTATTTCAAAAGAGGAGAAAAAAAAGTTTTTCACATGACCCTTCCATATTCAAATGAAATACTAACAGTAGCATTGCTCTTTAAATAAACAAGTCTCAAACTTGGACTTTGGAAAGCTTCACCTCAAAGCATGAAGAGATAGTAACAAAACCCTCAAGTTTTCCTTTTGAGTGGAGATTAATACACATGAAATACCCAGACTGTAATATATACAGATCACAGGAGTAAATTACACTGAGTTTAAAGAGACCGACTACAGTTTCACCACACACACAACTCCCAGGTTTCGCAAAAGGATTGGTTAAAATCGTCTTGGTAACAGAAACAGGAATGCATATATTCATTACCCTAATACTTCCTTTTGATTCTCCTTCTCTTCTTTTCCCACTTCTGTCCTTATTTAATTTTCATTTTTTGTGCAGCATAATTTTATATGTTCTAAGTTTGAACTTAAGAATGCATTTCTGCAGGTTACTTTTCTTTTCCATGTTATTAACAGCACGAACTTTTCAAAACATACGTCATGTTCAACTGAAGCTTGTAATAAAATAAGAAGGCACTTTTTTCCTCTCAAAAACTGTTGATTTTTTTCCCTATTATATGCATTTAGAAAAAGAAATTTAAGAATGGAAGCTCTGAAGTGGATTACAGATATGTACTTACTTAAAAGCTGCATTTCTACAAACTCCAAGAGAAAAATTACAGTGATCAGTCTACATGGCAGAGCCAACATGTACTTTAAATTTTTAAAAACATTTCAAGTATCTTCTTGGCCTGAGAAACAAGTTCATAGAACTTCTTGGTAAAAATAGCAATACTAAAGCCATAGAGGTGATAATATCAAGATGTTTGTGTCATGAGAAGTTAAAAAGTTCTATCAAAGCCCAAGAAGAACCAAGAAACCATATAAAACTGACTGTGCTAGAACAAACAAAGGCACCATGGATATTTTGCTGATGCAACAATGAAAACCTGTTACTAATCCTCTCTGACACTATGCCTTATAAGTTCTTACATAATCTGATGAGATCCATGGCATTTGCATTGCCTTGTATCATCATATTCTAACTATTGACCTGCAAAGCATCAGAATTCAAATGAGTGCACTGTGGTACCAGAAAAAAATTGCTTCCATATGAAGAAATGAACATTCTTGAAGTACATCAGCTCTAACTTTGGGCAGTCTTTACTATGGAAGCAGAAAATCAAGGGGATGAAGTAGTAGGAATAAGAGCAGTACTGTAATATAAAGCCGCATGTACTGCCTTCACTGTTTCCTTTTCTTTCTTAAGGTTTCATAAGTTTCTGAAATTAGATTTCTCATTTAGTCTCAGAGTGATTTCTTTCTTAGCTGTTCTCTGAAATATTGCAAAGCCTCACACTTATCTTCAGGCCCAAAAGTTAAACACTATCATGATTTAGATCAAAAGCACTAGAATAAAACCAAAATCCCTAGAACCCTCTCAAACGGCAGCATTAGTATTTCCCTATAAATGTTAGTAATACAATGTTCCAATAATACCATTGTGGGGATAGGCAAAAGAACAAAATCAATAATTGTAATATAGGATGGTAAACACAAAGACATGTTACCTGCAGACCGGACCTCTCACAGGGAATGATTACCTTCCGGTTCTAGCTATAGTCAGTATGGTTATGGTAGAACATTTCTCCTGCTACTCTGGCATCTTCTATGCCTAGCATAACATCTGGGCTTATAAACTTACTAACCAAGAGGTTGCACTTCAAGATGGTATCTCAATCACTGTTTGGATATGCAACAAAAGATCTAGAATGTTAAACTACCTCATTAATGAAGGAATGCGATTCAATTATTTTTGTCAATTGTTACCTGAGTGGATTTTCTACAAATCTGAACCATCAAATTCCTATGGCTTCAATTTATAAAGTCAGTTTAAATTGTAATGGAAACAGAATCATATGGAAACCTGTGTTGGACTTGAAGCACTTCTATAGTCTGGATTCCAAAGTCAAAAATGGGGGACCACTGCCTCTGAAAGGCTTCAGTCAGAAAGTGGGTTTCCTGCAGTTAGATATTTGAGATACGCGACATTAGACTTCCATGTATTACAGACTATTTTCTAGTACTCTTCTACAGATTGCTATGGGAGTTCCCAGGGGCTTAGAGCTTAGGGTCTCTAAATCTTATGTAAGAAAATTTTATTTAAAAACTCTAACTTAAGCACAACTTCAGTTGAATACATCTACCTAACTGATTCGGTGCATTGCAACAGATCTTAAATGCAAATTTGCCTTGCATATATGGGTAGAATCTCACAATATGAACTTAAAACATCACAAGAGTGTTTGAAGAGATGTCTCTCTGATGAAGCACCCCATTTGGGGTGCAGGTCCTAGATCCTCCAAGACCTAACTCATCAGCATGTTATGTGCATTCAGAAATTAAAAGCAGTGGAAACTTCACTGCTAGTAAAGGTACAACAGGGACATAGGAATCAAGAATCTTAATGGATCTCTCAAAGTCACACTTGGGTCCTCTCCCTTTCATGATGCACAAGTCACTAACACATGGGATGACAGACAAGATCCACTTTCCCCCAAGTATATCTCACAGAAGTCTGAACTAATAACACTAGCTGTACCACGACAACTTATCCTATGTATTTCATAACTAGATACTTACCAATACAGATAAAAGGAGCTTTTCACTCTACATTCTTCTTACCTTTCTTTCTTAATCATTGTGGTCAATATGATCACCTCATGTATTAAACCCACCTACAAGTCTCTCCCTTCGGAGTTCTCTTTGGAGCTCCTATTCTTTATTCAGGGTATCATTATTTCCTACTTTCTCGTTTTATCTAGATAGATGAGATTCCCTTAGAAGTGCTCATTTCTTCTCTGTATTATAGCAAAATACCTTTCTATGTATTTGATCAGTGCAGTTGGCTCTGCTCATATCCATCCAAAACAATTTTGCAACAAATTATGTGATTATTTAAGTATACATTTTTTTCCTTTGTGCTCGCAAAGTGGAAACCCCATTACAGAGGAAGATCTATATCCTTTTCATTGTTCTATCACAGAATCATAGAATCACCAGGTTGGAAGAGACCCACCGATCATTGAGTCCAACCATTCCCACCAATCTCTAAACCATGTCCTTCAGTACCTCATCCACCGGCACCTTAAACACCTCCAGGGAAGGTGAGTCAACCACCTCCCTCGGCAGACCATTCAATTGCCTAATGACCCTTTCTGTGAAGAATTTTTTCCTTATGTCAAGCCTGAACCTCCCCTGGCGGAGCTTGAGGCCATTCCCACCATCTCTTCATTCACTAACAAACTGTCAAATCCCACAGTGAATAGGTAAACCACCTTTATTCTTTATCCCCAATTGCCTCTCAAAGTTAGAAATAATTCTCAAAAAGCATTAACAAAAGCAATCTGTTATTTTCCTCTATATCTCTCATCTGTCAAAACACATGAAAAATTTACCAGGCTGCTGATGTATTCCGATCAGTGAATATTATGCTGACCAATAGTATCTTATTGCCTCTCTGCACTGCATTGTAAACATTTGTTGACTCTTGCATTACACCTAAACATTAAACTACAGGACAAAGTATCTCTTGTTCTGTTCTACAGCAATTTCTAGCATATTTTATTAGGAATTCTAGATGTAGTTTCAATTCACACAGTAAATGCTAACTAAGGCAATGTGTAATAAAGGACATAATTCACCCCAAAGCTACTTCATACACCAACAGAACATCTCTGAATATGAAATATAGAAGCAAGGTTGAGGTTTTACTCTTAATTCATATTACTTAGAGGAAAGGCATTGTATGTTTTAAAAAAGTACATTCACATACTAAAATTGAGTATATCATCAAAGATAAGATTTGAAAGTGGAGTTTCTTCACCTCAAAAAAAACATTAAAAACTCAGTTAAATTACTTCTTCTGCCAATAATCATAGGGGGGAAAAAAAGGTGTGAGACATGAAAACTATGAATGTGTGAGAACAAATCTGCTGGTTTTTTTTTATATTTCTGTGCTTTTATCCCTTGACCCACAGGCTGCAAGAGGTTTTCTACTTTTGAACTCAGGATACAATGAAAATTTAAATATTTATTGGTAAAGAAATGTTAATATGTAATAATTATTTGCATTAAATAATTTAAGCCAAAACAACGCTTCTATGTTTTTAGCATATAACTTAATATAGTTATTCATTGCTACACATGGACAATATCTTTACACTTGTATTAATTCTATTTGTTAAAAATACTTGGAAACATTTATGTTGAAAGCCTGAAATCTCATTTTTGTTTGATGCAAGTTTGCTCTAGGTTAAAAGATGAGTACATCTGCAAAAGGTAGCAGGATTGTTGCCTGCATTTTTTTCCAAGAAAATTGCAGTTATGACATCATCTCATTTCATAAAATGAGTCATTAGCTAAGATGAAGTTCAGTTAAATCCTGTTAAAACTTAGATAACGCATACTGGACCATATCAAATTTCAGCAGATAGAGACTTCCTTAGAACTGTGATGTAAAGGAGGGAAAGCAGTGAAGTTGAGTCCTTTCCCAATTTCTTCTCAAACTTCCTTATTAATATTGAAGAGTTTCTTTACTAATTTCAGGACATGGAACAGAAACAGGGATTTCTAGCTCCCACTAAATTTTTCTTTCAAGTTTTCAGTTCATCAGCAGACTTCACACTCTTCTGGCATAAAGTAATTATATGATACCCATATTTAGAATTATATATTGACAGGCTAAAACAAATTCTACCTCCTTATTAAAAACTATTGGAACGTTCAACTTGGTATTCACATCCAATGAAAAGATCAGCAACTCACAATGCTGACATTTGAAATTAAACAGTGCATTATGCTTTTTTTCACTCTGATACAAATAACATATAATGAGATTTACACAGTGAATTTTGGTAGCTACAGTTTGAAAGAAAAATCACATAGTATACATACAAGAAATGTGACAAGCGTTTATATATTGCCTACTATCCCAAGATATATTGATGGCATTTATTTCTCTTAAAAAACTCTTTTGATAGAAAAATATAAAACAGCATTTCTAGAAGAGAAAAGATAAAATAGTATAAACATCTTGAAAAATAAGAAACTTTGTAATCCTCATGTATGCATTTCATATGGAAACATTCACAGACATATCAAACGTGTGCAATAGCTGCTATATGTCCTGCTCATTTTTTTCCAAGTTTCTAACCAGTATTTGATTAATTTATGCTCACATTTCCTGAATCATAGGTATTTTTCAGTCACTAAAATTCATTGTAAACCACAAAAAAATCAATTAATTGATTTTCATATTTTTAATAATGGTAAAGAAATTGTAACAATGTTTTAAAAAAGACAAGAATAATCACTGATCTACTGTGTAAGAGAAGCTCTAAAATAAGTAATTTTACTATTTGACTATTCTGATGAAACTGCTCATTTCCCCATTCCTTAAGTCATGCAAAACAAAAAGAAGAAAAAAAAGCAAGCATTTCTAGAAAACGTCTTAATCTAGTTAAAGTACGGCTTTGGCCCACAGAAGCCCTATTAGTTTCCTGGGCTCCATAGTGAGATGAACTATTTCATGCATGACGGGATCAGCATTTGTTCTTCTAATCATTGCTATTGTACCCATTACAAAGCTCTCCCAACATCTCCTATGGACATCACATATTATCTTAATCACCCCTCAATTAATACTCATAATTCAGTTCTGCCCCTTCCACATACATTGTTATTTGAGAATGATACTGAAGCCTTAACTGAGAATGTTGAGATTATAGTAGTTCTTCCACCACAAATATATTCCAGCACTGGAAGTGCCTAGACTGTAAATGTAACAGTTTAATGCAGTGCCATGTAAGATGTTGGCACCCTTGCCTGTTGTGACGATCCTGTAAATTTCGGAAGTGGAAACCATTTTCCTATGTTCTTTGATAAGCAATGTAGTTGCTGATATTGTTTATATAAAAAGTAACAGAAATCTCTGCTATCATAGAATCATAGAATTACCAGGTTGGAAGAGAGATCAGATTACAGAGTCCAACCATTCCTATCAAACACTAAACCATGCCCCTTAGCACCTCATCCACCCATGCCTTAAACACCTCCAGGGAAGGTGAATCAACCACCTCCCTGGGCAGCCTGTTCCAATGCCCAATGACCCTTTCTGTGAAATTTTTTTTCCTAATGTCCAGCCTAAATCTCCTCTGGTGGAACTTGAAGCCATTTCCTCTCGTCCTCTCCCCTGTCACTTGGGAGAAGAGCCCAGTTCCTTCCTCTCCACAACCTCTCCTCAGGTAGTTATAGAGAGCAATGAGGTCTCCCCTCAGCCTCCTTTTCTCCAGGCTAAACAATCCCAGCTCTCTCAGCTGTTCCTCATAAGGCCTGTTCTCCAGCCCCTTCACCAGGTTCGTTGCTCTTCTCTGGACACACTCCAGAGCCTCAACATCCTTCTTGTGGTGAGGGACCCAGGACTGAACACAGGATTGAAGGAGCGGTCTCACCAGTGCAAAGTACAGAGGGAGAATAACCTCCCTGGACCTGCTGGTCACGCCGTTTCTGATACAAGCCAGGATGCTCAGATTACAGACAATAACATACTGCATCTACAGCTGTGCAGCATTTTTGTAATAAGCTTATATTTAATAAATGCAGGATAAAAGAAATTAAAATGTTTTTGCAAAACAGAAGCAGCAGAAAGTCAAAGTGTCTATTGGACCTGACTAGTGTGCTGTAAACTTTTAGTAAAATTAAAAAAAAAAATATGGTGCTCCACAGTATTTCTAGTTATACTTTTGAAAAAAGCCTAAAGATACATAGAAAGCGTAACCAAGAATGGAAGCTCTTTGTATGTCATCAGATAAAGAGAACTACTCTTTGAAAGTGAACTTTGAGAAACAGTACAATCTGTCTGGAGATAAACATATGAATAATTCACATTCAAGGAATGGAATTTGGGCATGGAAAGGAAAGACTTCAAAAGGAAGAGATTGCTTACACAGACCCCAAAGTAATCACTTGGAGAAAACATATTGGTGAATGTAAAAGATGACAATCTAAGTGCAACAAAAAGTATGAAGAGAATTATTTTACAATACCACAAAATTTGTTCAGAGATAACTCTGCAAGAGTTAATATAGGGGACAGCTGCTCTCCATCTTAATGAAAACACTATACAGGCAGCTTTTGAAAGTGTAATAGTAAAAAGAAACCTTTACTAAGTATGGCCTGCATAATTCCTAGATGGTTAAAAGGTTAGTAAAGTCACATAAAATACTACAGAGGAAAAAATCTAAAATTGCTATAGGTGACTACAGATTTAAAGGTTATTATTCTTACATTGGTAAATACAAACACAGAACTTATTTTTGTCATCTGGTTTGCTTTAATCAAGAGGTAAAAATTCATTTATAACACTATACACAAATGGCATGTTTATATCAGTATCATACACAGCTTGCATGAAAAAGTATACATTAAAATGAAGAACAGCAATTCATGTAATGGTCAAAGACAACCAATAACAAAACTACCAAATTCCAGTTGTCAAACATAATTTACTATGTATATTTCTTCTCTTCTCTGTTAAAACAGTAATTATTAAAACTAAAGTGATATGGGTGAGTGTTTACGACTTCTTATTAAAACCCCTGAGTTACAGCAGTGTTCATTTAAGCTTAAGGTTAAAGAAAATCATGTAGAGATCTCTGTGCGATGGCCTAGTGACTTTATATTCTCTTGTCAAACCTCAGCAATTTTATTTGTAGTGATACATGCCGGAGAAGGTTGGAGGTTAAAGTTGATAGGAGGGCCAACAGGAAAGCTAACCAACTTCTTTGAAGAGATTACAACCTTTAACATATTAGGAACTGTTGGCAGTTAGTGCTAACTTTGTAAGTCTACATTTGTGTACTCTTCTGTGAACTGATCCCAAATTTCCAGACCAATAACATTTAAAAAACCTTCCATTTACTACATTTCTTCAATTACTCCATAATTTTCTTACTGTTTAAGTTGTTAACTTAGATTTTGATATTATATTGATGCTTAGCTCTCATCATTAGTTTTCAGTAGAATATTAACAGGTAGATAAATTTTTACTTCATTTTCTTCAGCCTAATTTTCTCTTTCACCATGAAAACTTAAGAAATGATTTCTTAATGTAGGAAATATGACATTAAATATAACAGCAGCACAGTCTACTGGACTAAAGCTCTTCAAGTATTCCTTTTTCCCACTTATTTTGACTTTACTTCCTTGGAGACTCTCTGAAAAAAAAAGTAATACAGATAAAATTTGTGATAAATAAAATCACACAGAAGTTCTCAATAGTTGAGGTCAAAAGGGACTGCCAGAGATTGTATAGTCCTGCTCCAAGTATTATGAACTAGAGATGGTTGTTAAGGGCTTTGTTGAGTCAGGTTTTGAATATTTCCAAGGATGGAGACTTTGCAACCTCTCTGGGCAGCTGTTCCAGAGTTTGACAGCTCTCACAATAAAAAATAACTTATTATGTTTCAATAGGTTTTCCTGTATTTTAATTTGTGTCCACTGCTTCTTTTCCCATTTTTTAACCCCCTCACATCATGTTTTTGTGTATATTTATAGGATCTTGCTGTTCTGAAGCTCTCTCAACCACTCCTAGTATGAAAGATGCTCCAATCCCTTCTTCATATTTGCAACCCTTCACTGGATTTGCTGCAATTTACTGTCTCAGTACAATTGTGGATAATATGCTCTATCTAATCACTTAATCCAAAAGACTGAATTATTATATAGGTCAAAACTAGTACTGATGTTGGCTTTATTCGTACTGTCCTTACTGAGCATAGTGCATGTTCTTCCACTGACTTAAAACAGAACTAGAACCCCACTAGATGGAAAATTCTATGTAAAAGATGCTAATATTTACTTACTGTATATGTCCGTGGTGTCTACAAGAATATTTCAATATAGAATGTAATGACCAATTTTTTCAGTTATATGCATTTGATAGCATCTAAACAGTAAAGTTTACTCACCCAAACCTTTAACTTGCAGGTACACAGAAATCAGTTTATAGTTATCCACTACTGTAATTCCACAGATTTGCATTTTGAAATTAATAACTATTCCAGAAACTCCACGCATAATATTACTGCTGTTGTTGAAGAACAATATAGTAGGAAAATCTATTATGCTTAACTTTATAGTTCATACAAAGGTAAATGCATATCTACAACAAATTTACTTTTTTAAAGTGTCAGACTTGACTTTTAAGTTTCTCCTACTTCTCCACTCCCTCTTTAAAATATCAGAGAACATCTGGCAAAAGCAAGGATTCCACAACCCATACCACTTAGCTGCAGCTACAATTTTAATTATGCAAAACTCAATGGGCTCTAATAAAATCTGACTAGGTAATTAATACTCTAAAACATACTGTGTAAGCTACTGAAAGGAATGTTCTACACAAATTCCCTCATGTCATAGAAAAGACATAGGCACCACAGTGCATCTCTGCAGATAAAAAAAAAAATCCCATTATATTAACAGTTTTTTTATCCTGTCTGCAATTAACCAAAGAATCTTAACACATCCTGTTGCTTAAAACACTCATTTTTCTACTAGTTTCAGCTTTCATTCTGGTGTATATCTAGCAAAACCAGGGAGAGAGTGTTATAGTAGAGATGTAAGAAATATTAACAGCAAGGCAAAGCTGTAAACTGTTATTTTACTGATATGCACAAAAAGGACCATGATAACTTAAAAACATTATGTTTAAGTTGCATTTATCTAATTTGGACATACCTATATACACTCATATACATATATATATTCTAAGATAAGGTCTACATTATAATGAAGATATTCCCTTAACTGCACACGAAGAGGATTCTCCCACCAAGCCAGTCCCATAGAATCAGACTAATTTTGTGGTCTATTCAAGCCAGGGAGAGAGCAGAGGCTGAGTAGGTTGAGAGTCTTAGTGCTATTACATCCTGTTGGTATTGTAGCAATTAAATAATAATAATAAAAAATATCTACAAGTAAGGGTATTCATTTTCAGAGCTTTACATCACCATTTTACAGAGAAGGGCCAGAAAAGCCTAAGACACAAAAGAGAGTATGGTGAGCTTTTACAAGTGGGAAAGTCTTTTCCGTAACAGTGAGAACACAGACTGTTCTGTCTGAACTTGTTCCCCTGGACATTTTGCAGAGAAGCATGATTTGAGTCGTACTTTGACATGATTTGTGTTTTTCCTCAAATCCTATCCTTTATTTCCTTAACACAAGCCAAAAAACATCTGGAACTCTATGCTGTTTTGATAATATTTTATGCCAAAACACAGACAGTACTCCTGAATTCTTTTTCTCTGCCTTGACACATTGTAAATGGTGATGAGAAAATTAAAGTTATGAGATCTGAGCTTAGGTTTACATGTTTGCTACAAGAGTAGAGATTTTTCACAACAGAGCATATTCATACATCTGTATCTGTAGCAACTTTTACTCTGAGTTTTAAGAAAACATTTTCTGAATTTTGACTTCTCTATATTTCGATGTGATCTCAGGCTTTTACTGATTGTGAATTCTAAATACAGAAGCAACATGTAATTATCTTGGGAGTACAGAAGAGATCAATGATGAAGATTCAAATGTGACTTTATAACCATTACAGCCTACCCTCTCCAGTTTCCAGAGGCAAATGCATGAGAATCATTGTTATTCAGAATCATAATGCATAATATTTTAAACTAAGATCATTATTCTGTCTTGGTCTTATTATTGGCATCATGAAACCTTCAGCTTGTATTGGGGCTAGATGTACTAACTACTGGGTAAACACATAAGGAGCTAGTCTGCCCTATGAGAAGACAGATCAAGCTTTCAGTCCTCTAACAATGCACATTTCTCTTTTGAATGCTGCATTTTGAATTAGTGCTACAAAACGTCTTCTGTTGTTAATACAGTATTATCATCAGTAAGGAGAGGTCTTCAGATCTAGATAAAGTGATTTTTAAAAAAAATAATAAAAAATGGCTTCATTACACATGGAAAAGTAAAAGATACTGTACCAAAATATAACATACTGTACAATGTAGTAATTTTTACTCAGCAACAGTTTAGCATTCTTACCAAAATTTACAAAAGCCACTACTAAAAACCATTTGTCTTTGGTATGACACGTGACAACTAAGTCACAAAAGCCTGGCTAAGTGAAACTGTTATTAGCAAAACCAAATCACTAGTAGAAAGGCAAAACCAGCAGACTCAGCACTTGACTTGAGCTTCTATTATACTTACAAGTCCAACAGAAGTGAGCAAAACTTATATTTTTGCAGGAGCTCATCAGCTGCAGGCTGGAGAAAATCACATTATCACACCTAAAAGCCCTTGTTTCTCAAGAACATGCACCCTAAATGCAGAAAGTTTGCCAAAGCTAAGTGTACATGTGTCTGCTGTAGTAAACAGGTAAAATCACTCAGCTAAGAAAACCTGAAATGTGCTCTAATATGATATCCATAGTCTTTATATTAAAAGCAAAAAGACACACATCTATATACACAAAATAAAGCTATAACTATTGTATGGATTGTAGAATATTTTCAGAGTTATTATTCCTCATCCTTGGAAACATTCATTACTCTTAATACAGTATCATCCTGAAATTTTATAACATTTTGGATTTCTTTGAAATGAAAAGTCCATTTTATTGTTTTTTAATTAAATCTATTTCCCCAAAAGGTCTTTAAAGGCTCTCCAAACTACCTTGCATTTTATTATTGCTGACAGTTATCTAAACCACGCTTGAATGCCCTCTTTATCCTTTAGTGAGCAATTGAAAGATCATATGCTAAAAAGACTTGCGCTTTCTCTTATTCTAGCCCTATAATTAAGGCATTTTAATACATTTCTTCATAGTCATTAAGAGAGCACAATGTTAAAAATTAATGAAATGAGACAATTTGAGTTTAATAACCATAAATACATACAACATAAATTTGTCTCAATTGTAGATATGAAAAAAAGCCTTATTGAAATCACATGATGAGACTACCGAATTGTCAAGATTTTCCTTTGCTGTCTAAGGATATTTAAATGATGTATGGTAGCCTGACAATACTAGTGTTGTTACATACTCTACAAGACAGGTAAACCTTTCTGTCAAACATTCAAATTCCATTGGTTTTAGCATTTTTTGTTTACCTTATATACATGCCTATGAAAAAGCGATATTGCTGGATGATGCTGAAATGGGGGAGGAAAAGGAAGAGAGGAAGAAAGACAAAGACATAGGAAAGGAAAAATGATCATAAGACAATATTAAAAAAACCTGATGCATAACATAAAATACCACTATAATAACAACTACTTATAGTAGTACTTTAATAATGCTTATAAGAGAACAAGACTTTCCTAATTTGGATTTTTTCTTCTAAAGGTAAAAGCTCACTATATTAATGTATCCAACATTTTTGCAACAAACATGTTAGTGTTTTAGGGTTTTTTTCTTTACACTGTGAAAGGAATTCAAAATTTCTAAGTACATCATCATTTCTATATATACCAACTAAATACAGAGTGCTACTGTACTATAGCCACGTTATTACTGAATGTTTCCAGAAATTATTACTAATGAGCAAATTAAACAGCTTATCTTTTAAAACTAAGTTAAGTTTTCAAGGTGTAAGTTCTTTGTGTTTTCTCAAGAAAATGTTGAAAAGACACAGTCCACATAAAGCCAGAAGATGACAGATATTTTTTTTCTTTATAATAGACAGACACACAAAAAAGAACTTACTCTCCAGAAGATTTTTTAGGGTTGTCAGACTGTTATATTATAAACAACCTTATTAGTCCTTTATAATTACAATAGGTACCTCCGGACAAGATCGAGCAGACATGACAAATGCTTCTGACTTCTTTTTAAATCGAACCTGGAAGGTCATCACTGAACAAACAGAATGCTATACAACTGGGGCCATGAATTGTGAAAGCTAACAAAAAGGTAAGGTGTTGTTTTTTATATTAAAAATGAAATTAATTCTGTCTGGACTTTTCTGCATAACATCAAGAAATAAGAGGATGAAATAGTTTAAAGAAGGTAAGAAGCTAAATTAAAATAAATCCTTACAAACTTCATTATCACATTTATTCTTTTTGCATCTGAATCTGTATTTTAGTATGTACGCACAGTCTAAATTTAGAGTAGCTGCCTTATTTTACAAATACTTTCTTAAAGATAACTTCCTAATGACGATTTAACCAAGTTTTCATTTATCTTTTTTCAGCATTATGATGAAACTGTACAGTTTAAAAAACCCAGTCAACCTCAAATCTATGTGATTTGCTTGCTGTTATCCTCAAATCAAACCAATAGAAGGATAACATATAACTGCATTTTTCCTAATGTTTTAGTTTGTTTTAGGATCACTTAACAGTACTGGTACATTTGGATTAAATTTAATTTGTATGGAGATAAACAGTAACTTAAACAACTGGAACTGGAAACCAATTGATGGATCTCGCTTTTAAATCTCATATTTCAGTTTGGAGAGGAAATGTAAGGATTGAATTAGAAAGCTGTAAACTCTTGATGAGAATTAGTGGTATAAAACAAAAGAAAGTGAAACCTTCAGTTATTTTCCTTACAGTTAGTCTGAATGAAACTGTAAATCAACAGAAGTTTTGGATAGCATTCAAATCAACAGCTTTACCTAATAAAAGTTCTAACCAAGCACTGAGCATACCATTTGAAACAAATATGAAATAAATATTAAATATGAATTACTTTAAAAAGAACCATATGAGAAGCAAAACAGTAAAATCACCAAAATTCAAGCAAAGGAAATTTGAACTGAAATGTATGATGGGCAATTAAGCACCTATTTTGACAATTCTAAGTGGTCAAGTTTTTAAAGTATGACACATAAACCTTAACCTATCTGTATATGAGTGATAAATGAGGCATTTTGTGTCATTACATTCCCATAAATCACTTTCTTTAACTGCTGATGGTTTTTATCAGGTCTAACCTTTTCAAGCTTCTATCAGAGTGCTAACATTTTCAACTTTGACACGTACGCAGTTTACAAATTCTGCAGTTGATTAACTCTGGACAGAAGCTCACTGCCTTCATTGTCTTCTTCAAGTTGGGTTGCAGCTTCAGTGTTTCAAAAACTCATATGTATCCTTTGTATGCCAGAAAATTTCACTTAGTTTACTGGTCTGTGTTGCAAGAGATGCAAGATAATTCTCCTTTTGAAATGAATAAATAAGAATATGCTTTTGAAATTACTCTTCTAAAGAGAGCTTGAAGTAGGTATACTTTTCATTATTTTAAAATCAAGTAAATAGTACATTCCAAACAAAGAGATATAAACAATGTCATCTATTTCACATGACTTCATAATGTAAATAAACTTCGGATCAAATCAATTTTTTTACATGAAAATTGTGTTCAAAGTCTCTGAAGAAAGGACAAAAAACATCGAAAACCCCCTAAATATCGCAGCGTATTATATATGATATTAAAAAAAATTGCAGTTATAAGCTGATCATGATCATGAGATATAAAATAATTTGTTGGGATCGCTTGCTAGATTCCTCTCTGATCCATTTTCTAAGTGTCAAAGATTGCCATATCTTCAGTTTCAATATTAGAGCGATTGGAATATGAAATGAATTAAACAATGATAAACCTATAACACAATAAATGCAACAGCAGAAAAGCAACACAGAAGTACTGTTTTATCATGCATAAGTGAACCCAAAGATTTCATGAAACACTGGCTTTCTGTAGGAACTAGAATTAAATTACATATTTATGTAACACACTCTGGTTTTGTTCCATATAGTTGATAAAACCTCATCTAGGTGCCTGTCCTCAAAAACATTTTAAATTGCTATTCCAACAATGAGAAGCCAGCAACACAGTAGTTCTTTCTCCCTTAGTAGCATCACAAGGTAAGAATAGTAGTAAAGTTTTAGTTTAAACACCTGCATTTTCATGATTTCTTAAATTTAAAAATGTGCAGAACATAATTTAATTAAGATGTATATCAGTGACTGAAACAAGCAGTTAAAAACTCAAGGAAATGTGTTTACTGGATGTAATTGATCTAGCAACTGAAACAAGGCTCAGGTTTAGAGATACTGTCTTTAATAATATTAGTGAGACTAAAGAAATTTTCATGTTGGTTGTATGACCACTGGAAGCCTGGTACTTCAGATGGCATTAGTTTTGATAAGAGCTAACTAGATATCAGACCTAAATAACGAAACCTGAAGAGACAGGCTTGGACCATACAAACAAGAATGTCCGCAGAGGCTCTCATGCAGTCTCTCATTGATAAACAAGACATCTTAGAAAAACAGTGGATGAAGGACAATTTCTTTTTCAGCATCAGAGACAAAGCAGTTTTGTAATGTTAATATTTAAGGTCTATCCAAGAAAAATTAAGAAGTTCTTTTTCACTAATAACATCACACATCTGAGAAGCTGTGCAGTTACACTTCAGCAATTCAGATGTAAATCTTGGAATATCTGTAAGTATTCATGACAAAGGCTTATTTATCATTTGAAACAAAAGTTTGTGATTTCTTGATGTTCATATTGAAGGCTAGTGATGGATGAGTGTGTGCTAATCATATGACAAACTAGAAGGAACACAGATGCTTGCTATTTTGATTACGAGAGGGAAATATAGACCTCTCTCCTAAATTAAGATATAAACATTTTTAAATTACACACACAAATAAATACACAAGTTTGTATAACATACTGTGTATGTATAGGTGCTTGATATGTTCTCAAGTAGACTACAAATATCAACTAGAATAACTGTCAATTTATTTCAGATCAGAAGAAGCTATATATACCAAACAAAATCAAACACTAGCTATGATCAATTCCAGTTAACTCCTTATGAATGTGTATATTCAGATGAAATTTTAGCTTTCTTATATTAAAATCCCCCCTGTAATGAGACAGAATCATGAGAATCATTTAACTTTTTTTTGTAATATATTTCGTACTGCCTTAGTTCGAGGTTTAAGTTGTGCTTATGTGAAACTGTGAAATTACACTTATATAGACTGTTTATGTGGGATGCCATATTGAAAGAGAAGTGTTGGACTTCAGACCATAGTTTTGTCATAAACTTTTACATTTTTGACATTCAAGTCACCTTATTTCAGTGTTTTGCTCTATGTGTATCCAAAACACATCAAACTAATTATGCATGTTTTAACAAGAGCTCTAACATAAACAACTTTGCTTACTAAGCATGAGAGTCATAACTGCTGTCAGTAAGACAGCCAAAACTTTGCTAAATTTGGAGATCTGTATGCAGTGGCAAGGTCCAGTAAGGCCAAATGATACTTCCACAAAGTACCTGTTGAATAATGGTAGCATCCAATTCCTTGAATTTCATCTTTCTTTTTCTCCTTGAAGCAGGTAGTAACTATAAAGCAGATACCTCTCATACCCTTTCCATTAAAATTCTGCAATGAATGAACAATGTTTTGATATCTTCACGAAAGTACCTTGGTCACACTAGTTCTGAATTGAGAAAAAAAAGTTACTTTGCTAATCTGGAGACCTATTAATAAAATGCAATTGTTTATACCTTGCTGTAGTTATGAAATCTACAAATAAAGTATTAAAGAAAATATATTGTAACTTTGAATAACCACATTTTTTAAAAAAATGAATCCCCCACATATAGTTTTCAAGAATTTACCAGAAGGAACATTTTATAATCTACATAAAAGTATGTAATCAAACATAAACTGGTGACACTCAGGGGGAAAAAAGATATTTGAAATAAAAATATTCTTAACACAAAAATATTTTTATTATTATTAAAATATTTTTACATGACCCTTTGAGCAGAAATGCATTCAAAGTCAAGAATTATATAATGTTTGTTTGAAGAGTAGTATTCAAAAAAAACACACCAAGACAAACAATCATTTTCCTCTGCTACTCAAAAGCCCTAATAAGACACATCTGATAACGTGCCTAATGCAACTTATCCAAATATCCTGAGTGCCTCCTTTAATAAAAGATTAATGTCCTGGGAAAGGAGATTCTTTGGCTCTGGAAACACAAAACTGTACTGTACAATTACCCAGAATAAAGAAAATGTGAGCAATTTCAATATATGCTTTTCAATCTCATCCTCATTAAGAAAAAGTGCTCTCTCAGAGGCTGAACGGTAACTTGGAACTCCACAGTGACACTGTATTTCTTTTTGCCTAAGTCAAGAGTTCCTAGACACAAGAAATTTGTGCAACTGGGCATAAATGTGACTGCTGTCCATTAACTAGTCAGAGACTCTGAATCTACCAATTTACACCTCAAATTTCTTTTAGACTGTGCACTAACCTCACCAGTCTCACGTTTTTCAATGCTTTATTTACTAAGAGTCCTATCTGTAATCAGCTATTGACATTATTTACTTTCTTCCTATACTAGAACAAATAGTTTTATATTCTATATATAGTAGTTTATTGTTTAATATATTAAAGGCTGCTTAAGACAACTAAATGCCTCCACCTCTTGGACCTTTTTTGAAAAATTTACTGCATGCCCAATATATATAATATTCAATAGCATGTGAGAATAATTTTTATGCAACTCTGATAGTTAGAAAGATAGATAACTCAATTATTAGATCATCTATCAAAATATTCAGATGCATAAGAGGCTACTAAAAAGATTGATGACTGAGAAAGTCCACTGATTCTCTAGCCATCATATTCACACATTTGGCTAGACAACATTTTTCGCTGCCTTCACAAGCAAGCTTCATTACCCATCACTCCACTGAAAAGAGTTTATTATGAGGCTGCCATCTTGGCAAGACTATTATTTAGATGATAAATGTTGGGGGGAAAAGTGTGTCTAGATTTTTTTTTAAGATGAGCTTTTTGACAGATAAAACAAACAGCATCTACATTTCTAATTAACTTAAATTTGGCATATACAAATACAGGTCACTAAAACTATGATATGCTACTATATTATCTTCTGTCTGAATCTTGGCCTTAATTTGTAAAATGTAAATTAACTAATTAGGAGAAAAGCAACATTATTTGTGACAAAATGCTGTTTCTACTTCTTTGCTTTGTGACATTTATGATCAACTGTAGTCCTTCATTCTAACTTCTAAAAGATGGATAATTATGCTCATACTAATTTATTAGGTTTTTAGTATTTTAAACCAAATCAAAACTTGAGATTTCTGAAGGCAAGGAATAAACCTCACTGCAACATGCAGCTAAATTATATACTTGCCAGCTTTGTTCTGTTCACAGTATTGTGCTGTTTACATATATATGTTGCATCAATATAGATATGAAGGCATCACTATCAATATTCAAGCACCTGACACAAAGGAAACATTTCTGTCAGTATTCTTAAAATTTCCTTGAAATCTCTTTATCCTTTCTATGCATGATGCTTAGTAATAATAATAATAATAATAATAATAATAATAATAATAATAATAATAATAATAATAATAATAATACACTACACTTTGTTCATTGGTACTAAGGGTTAAATTTTGTTTTATACTCCTATCACCCTCCTCAACTGTCATTTGAAATGGATTAGGCTAGCAAATATAAAATTACATGAAAGCAGGGGGAGTTGGTCATTCTTGAGTTTCAACCCAGGAACTTGACCTTGTTAAATAGAAAATATACTATATCATAGACTACAGGAAGGTATTCTTTTCACTTTAGTTTGGTTTGGTTTTAACTATTACTAGGTAGATAAAGACAATATTAAGAAATACATTGAAAATGTCAGATGTAAATGTCAATTAGAAATTACAAGGAATTCTGAATGGTAAGGTCTGTGGGGGGTTGATATTCTTTGACATAGTGGAGTGTTTGCAACCAAGCCTTTGGCAAGCATAGCAGGATCTATGCTGTCAGCTCTTATCGTACATAAACTTAGATGCTTGTCTAATCTGAATGAGAAATACAAGGAAAATTGGAGTTGAAGCCTTGCAGTAATGCGGATAGAAGCTGAAAATGCTCTCTGTACTACATGAGTCTCAGGTGACGTGATAATATTTAAGACAGTACAGAAAAATAGGAGGAAAAAAATAATTGAAACAAAGCTATGTAATGCGAAATTTACTACTTTTTAAGCTGAGAATATAACAATTTAGCACTGAAAGAGGTTTAAGCAGTAGATTTAAAATGTAAAGAAAATCCCAATTTCATGTCCATTTAAAATATGATACCTAGGGAGAATGCATGAAAAGATATACTTAATATCAACCGTTCAAATGTAAATGCTAATATGAATACAGTATGGTCTGTTCTTTCTCTGCTTTGACAAAAATTAGTTTTGATGCAAAATCTAACAACCTACAATGTTCAGCCAAATAATTAACATTATAGCAATGTTAGGCATAAGTCATGGTCTCAGTGGAAAATGCCTCATGCTCTGTTATTCTAGCACATCGTTAAAGAGGATATAACTAGTAAAATCTAAAAAAAAATCACTTCTGAGCCAAAGTAAAAACGTAGTTTTACTTTTCATGAACTGCTTTATACTGTAGTTGATTTTTGTAGGAAATTTTTATACTATTCATGTATCATTAAATAAAGATAACAATAAGTCACGTCAATTTCTGTTGGAAATAAGCTAAATGTATCAAGAACATTTGTGAAGTGCAGAAGTATATATGTGTATAAGTGTGTGCACATACCTGTTTGTCACATGGGACAACACAGAATTTTATAACATTCATAAAGTAAACTACTGAATCAGTAAACCAGCAGAAAACAGCCCTCTACACTGTTTCTGATTCTCTTGTCTGTAAGTGAATGAATCTTTCTCAGTGCTACTTAAGATTAGCAAGCTGGCATGGCGAATTTTAAAAAGAATTATTTTTCAAGAAACTTATCTATATATAGGTCAAAGCAGCAAAAATCATCATAAACTTTCTTCTATCCACATCAAGTTTTGTTTAAGATTAATTTACCAGTTCAATTGGAGCTAGGAGGGAGAGAAAAATGAGCAGAGCAAAACCCAGCATGTGTGAAAATCTACAAGCATTAGGTAGCTAAACAAACCCTACGTCCCTCAATGTTGCAGTAAGGTCAAAACCTTTCAGCGTTGTACCAGTGTGTCAAAATATGTCAACAAACCATCATACTGCAAGAAGAAGAATGACCTTTCAGTTCTTTATGTTTGGGCTGCCAATGAAGCTTTGGATACTGGGTATGCATGAACAGTTTTCCTAGTCACTTGACAAATACAACTCCCAAGGTTTCCTCAAGTCAAGTTGTTATACCACTGGCTTTCAACTCCCCAGTAGAACTTTTAAAACCATTTGCAACTGGAGAATATTGATCTTGTTAGAGAATAGAGATCCATAAAACCAGAGAGTAACTCCCTCTTCCCTTATAATCTATAATCAGACAAAAATTATTACTTAAACAGTCTTCACAGTAACATGCCAAACTATTTTAAACAGCCCTAGAGAAATGTATACTATTGTGATAATTTGATTCAGTCTTTGCTTGCATATGATTCACCATTATAATCAACTGCAAATGAATTTGAACAGAACACTTCTCAAAAAACTCTAAGAACACAGTGGCAGTGTTTGTGACTGAAATACAGTCCTTTGCATTGATTCTGTTCGAATTTATCTGGAATAAACACCTTTTTTAAATTGACAGGACTCGGTGACAATTTTGTAATGTATCAATTAACGACACATTTAAGCACAAATTTAAGCTTTTGAAAAGTGTGGTTATTATTTTAAGATCACTTAGAGGAAGCTTGCTTTTATTTATCTTTTAAAATAATAAGTAGCAAAGGACTAACAATATTTAGAAAACAAGCAACTGGGGGAAGGAAATTAGTACAGGGATAAACTTATCATTTGAAGAGAAGATGAAATGCTTGTCTTTCACTATCCGAAATTACTTTTAGTTTAGTATCAGTGTCAAATATGACAGTTTCCTACGGTCTTCTTCCAATATAGTAAAGTTTCTTTAGCTAATAACAGCATCAAGCGTTCCCCTGGGTCTTTATAAATTACATTCCAGAATGTACATATGTGGTAGCCAGGCTTGCAGAAGATAGAAAATGTAAATTGCCGTATTTGAGTTCATATATTCTTATGGCAAGTCACTGACAGAGCAACCACTAATTACTATTTGAACCATGAGTTGCTGATCTCTACGTGCCTCTTAGAAAACAGTACTCATGCCTATCAGCTATGATTAACAGATTTTTACAGCCAGGACTCCAATTTTTTTAATCAAGAAAAATTTATAAAAGTAAACATTATGGAAATAAAAAGGGAACAGCAGTATTCTTTTAGATCTTAAGATAATTTATAATATGTTCTCAGACCCTGTTTTAAAGTATAATCTGTGTTACTTCCTGTTCATGCTCTCCAGATTACCTTTGTTTACACAGACAATTCAATACTTTTTATCCTCATGGTTACAAGAAATACACCAATGTAGGCCAGTAAACAATGAAAAGTGTGCTATCTGCTACACATGCAGAAAGCAATTATATTTTGCACATGCAGTTGTCTTGTTTACCAAGTTTCAGTTAAAGCTATAGCCTGCTTAGTGGATGCCACCACTTTGAAGGTACAAACATACTGAGGGAAGGGATTCTGTAAGCACATGAATCATTTTATACTAAGTTTGTTCAGTAAATAAAATAGGTTTGATTTTTTTTTTTTTTGAAAACATCAATCTGCAGAAGTAGTCTGGGAATACAAGACCAAACTTGCCTTTTCCTGTTTCTTTATTATTGAAAAATCTCAATATCTAAATAGCATCTTAAATTACAACTATGCAAACCTAGTGACAAGGTACACTTAATACATTTTTAATGTGAAGTTTAATTTGAAGATGAGGTTGCAGTGCAGTGCTGCAACTGAAAATTGCTTAACAATACCATTGATGTATGAGCCATAAAAAACCTTGCTAAGCTGTCCCTGCAGAACTCGGAGTAATAAAAAGGTGTTCTTTTGCACTGAGGTGAACAGACATGGTTGACTGCATCTAGGGAGCTGTTCTGCTAAATGAGAAAGTGCCATTTCTTTCCTGTCAGTACAGACCAATTTAAGACACTCACAGATTTGGTTAGCACAGAGTACAGGATTTAATGAAATACACGCATAACAGCAAACAAACCACAGCTATGTTCAAAGCTTTCAGTCAGACTGTGTGCAGAATTAATCTTACATCTGTGGCAGATGTGGAAAAAAGATCTAGAAACTTTTCTAGTCTCACTCCTACTTTTCAGAGAAACAATAAAAAAGGTGAATGGAAAAGGTCTAAAATGTCTCACATTCATTCCTTTCAAAGTATCTAGAATATATATTTCTATGCACACCGAACAGGCAATGTTACAGGTTTTCTCTCCAATTTCATTTTGGCTTTAAGTTCAACCAACAGATCCAGTTTACAAAACCCAAAACTATCAGCTGAGTGTCATGATATATCTATAGTGAATTGATGCTACTCTTTCAAATGAGGAAAATTGACACACAGGTGTAGTGACTTAACTGGGAAGCTGGTTCTTACCCCACAGATCCTCACATAGACTGATTAAATCATACAAAATTGATTCACAGTTTGTGCCACTACACTCGTGTCTTTTTGTATCAATAGTTTCAGAGAGCAATGAAAATTAACTATCTGACCTACATACAATCTAAGCTGTCAACAAGTGTTGGTTAACCCAACTGTCATTACATTAGAATAAGCTGCATTAATCCAGAACTCATTTCAGAAGATGTGATACTGTTAGTTTGGCCAAGCAGTACTAGAATTAAAACTAACAGAATTTGTTCTTCAAAAAAAATCCCAGAGAAATCTGCCTGACTTCCATAGTTAATCTATTACCAAATTCTGGATTTAAGGTGTAACAAATTTCATTAAGAAGATTCCTAGTTTCCTTTATATGAATGCGAAGTCACTATATTCAGGAATCTATAATTGCTATAGTTGATTTCAATATACAGAGCTACAACAGATGATTTGGCAAAATCTCAAAACTACTCCCAGTCAATTCAGTCTAGCTTTTGTGAACATTAAAAGTACTTGACTAATAGCTCAGTGAGAGATGTTACACCATTTTTCAAGTAGTAATATTAATTAGTACATAATAAAATTAAATTGAAGTTATTTATGTCTTGTTTTCCTGATAAAGGTGTAAAAGAAGTATCTTTTGGAGATGTCAAATTCAAGCAATACATGCTTTATCTCAAATGTTTTACACATCCTTCTTGTCTACTCAACTTTCATCCCATCTTGACTTAGAGAGTATCTTTATGCTCATGCTGTGTATTTAAAATTCATTTATTGGAACTCCTTTTCTCTGATACCATTACGGATCACTTCAAAACCAGTTTCTCTCGGAAAATACTCCAGCTAGTATATCTAATGGACTCCTCCTACCCTAAACTGCTCCATTTCCTGTTATTTGCACTGATGTGTATGTTCAGCACTATTTGCATTTCCTGCCATTCTCACCATTAGCCCAGATATAAGTCTTGTACTCTGATTATACGTTATATGAATTCTTTTCTACAATTCCCCTGTAGTAAAGTATTTTTATCCAACATCTGACAGTCTTCCTGAGGTTCCCATACCATTACCTTAATAGTTTTCCAGTTCTCAAGATTTGAACTCCCTTTCTCTGTTGCCTCCTATACAGTCTTATTTTAAGATATTTCCCAAGCTAAAGCTCACTATTTTCACCTCGATATTTATCATGTTCAGCTGGAATACTGTCACCAGACTAGACTCTGATGTTGGCACATGTGATCTATTTGGTGCATGTTCATATGTTTGTGCCATCTTCTCCACCATCCCTCAGATTTCATTGATGTTCTCTTGTGAAGTTCTAAATCTATACTTTTAAATATCCTTTTAAAAAATTTTCATTTATCCCACTTGCTCACTACTTTGCTTATGGTTCCACTGCATATGAAAATGGAATTGAAGGTGAAGCATCTTGTTTAGGACTTTTTCCTAAAGAAAATTCCTACAGAGAGAAGGCTTCTAGTACCGTGTCCAGCATAACTTATTTCCCTCGTTTTCTTCTTGCAAATACCTAATACTTTTTTTTTACCTTGAATATAATTGTTACTATTGTTCAAAATTTAAGTAACATTAAAAAAAAAACTTTATTAAAAAAATCCCAGTGAAACAGTATTGTCTTAGATACAACGACAATAAGCAATACAGTTCTCTGCACACAAGGCCTACTTGATTAGAATGTGAACGTTTCATAACAAATTTGGTAACTTGCAGGTATTACACAAAACATTACAGAAAAATCTTCCTTCGAAGTCAGGTATTAAGGAACCCCAATATATAACTTCTGTACCAAAGTAACTTATTCTGTCATCTAGTAACACTGTAAAAACAGCTGCTGCAGCCACATGTCAACAATTATGGCTTGAATTTTTCACAAATGCTTCAGCATTCCAGTTTGACATATTAATTAATGACATTCAAGATTCCAGATTAATAACATAGATTCTGTTCATGTGACTTAATACAAATGTCACTAGTATTTTTTCCAGTAACTTCTTTTGAAAATGCAGTCGTATTTATCTATAAAGAAAAATAACAGAAATGTACCTGTTCCAGTAGCTCCAAAACTGGTCCTGCAAGTAGGCTTGGTGGCTACTTTCATCACCGAATGAGGCTTTGCTTTCAATCCAGTGAATTATGTGTCCTTCAACAGCTAAGGTGACAGTAGAAAATAAAGGGAACTCTGAAAGTCAAACTCAACAGCTTGTAAGAATATGCTTGGGAATATCCTCTTGAAATCCCCCAATCTACTGCACAATCCGTGCTTGCAGCAGAGTTAAACATTTGTAAAAATATCTTCCAAATATGCACATAGAACATTTTTTCAAAAAAGTACCAGAAAATATTTTAATGGATAACTGAAGACTGAAAGTTTTCACACATAAAGAGTGGAAGGTGTTGAGAATGGCAAGAAAGTTTATCATCAATACCTATCTGCTTCCTTTTGTAAAGTAATGGTTCGCCAGAAAGAAGTTAGGAATAAGGCTTATGTGAAAAAATGTGATTTTGAACGTCTGTTTCTTTCAGTGCTCTAGGATTTGCTTTGGTTTATGTCTTTTATCATTTCTTGCATGAGTAAATTTGTGAATGTTAATAAAGTTATCTTTTATTTTCAGTAAATGGAAAGTCCTTTCTGAAGCTGACAATCCAGCTGCCAGAGAAATCATGATGATCACTCCAAAGGATCACTCGTTCTCCAAAACATAATGTGGGATATCACTACTGAGGTCTTTAAAAATGTTTTTCTTGAGTTCCCTATGATATCCACAGTCACGAAGCCTTAGCCTAATTTTGAGCCAGGACAAGGTGCTCAAAGGGAATGGCAGGCCCAGAAGTGCAATACAGAAAGATTAGAATAGGCTATGGCAGCACATGACTGACCACAGACTGTAAAATTACTCAGGAAGCCTGGGTAAATGACTCATGAGGTGACCACACTAAGTTCTATATGTCACTACTACCCTGCTGTCAGTAACTATCTTGTGTAGGGCTATACTACTACATCTTTCCCCCAACATCCAAACCCTTTAGGATCCAGAAGATGCAATAGCTGAAGCATAAACTGTGTAGTCAGTTGAAAAACAGTTTCTAAGAAACATTTGCCTTTCCTAACAATGTATTGAGCCATGAATAAGAGAATACAAGGACTGCCACATATTAGTTGAGATCAGACAACAAATATAAAATTGTTTTTTTCCAATCTCAAGTAACTGAAATAATATGAACTAATGCATTATCACTGTCTTAATTTTTAGAGACAAATTCATGCAAACAAATTGTCAATTTTTAATCTAACAGCATAATACTACAAACACAAGAATTCTTTTGAGGGTTTCATGCTTTCCCTTCTCAAGCATTAAAAAAAATAGCTCAATCTAGTAGTTTTTTCTAGTTGCCATTTAATCATGCTCCTGAGTAGCTGAGATATAATCTTATCCGTTTCTAACATAAAAGTGAGGATCTTAAAACCAAGCATGTATTGTGTATGTTGTAGTCCACACTGCTGGGGCATCTTATCAATGTATATAACTATCTGAAGGGTAAGTGTTAAGAAAAGGGAGTCAGGCTCTTCTCAGTGGCACCCAGTGACAGGACTGGAGGCAATAGGCAGATCTATCTAAACATCAGGAAACACTGACTGAGCACTGGTACAGTTTAGCCAGAGAGATTGTGGAGTCTCCATCCATGGAGATGACCAAAAGCTATCTGGATGCAGTCCTGGGCAACCACTTCCAGGTAACTCCACTAAAGCAGGTGGCCCTGCTGGAACAGATGACCACAAGAAAAGGTCTCTCCAGCTCCAGTTTCTGCCATTCTGTGATTCTATAATTGCAGTCTTCCCTACTAACTTTAGACTTGATTAAACCCAACTTTTCCCTCATCATCTCCAGTCTCTCGACAAATATGTTATAGTATGGAAGTGAAGAAGCAGAAATTAACTGAAAACTCTCCAAGTGTGGTTTGACCAGAATGAATCCCAGATACTTAGGATGCTAAAACTGAGTGTTCAAATATGGAGTGGTTCAGTTAAAAAGCTATTTATTTTGTGTATATAACATCTTCTTAATATCACTAACTTTTTTTCTTTTTTTGAAAACGTGATTAGAAATATAAATATCATTGAGCAAGGAAAGTCTTTAAAAACTTTTCAGAATACTGCCATATACTTAGTTGTTTGTCTATTGGATAACAGATAATTGTGCTGGAAGATGGTATCTCAAACACTTTTGAATAGTGAGGTATTTTGTAGTACACATTCAGTTCCTTACACCAATGTACAAATCAGTTATCTCAGTAAAAATTTCAACTGCTGTCAATAGGAAGAACAAAACAACTAATCATGTATATCACTTTCACACAGTGCTTTCAGCAGCTTTTCTTCTCAGATAGACACGACAGTAGGCATTTGCACAGACAGGTGCTGCATTCTGCGGAGGTGTGGCAGAAGTCTTTTGGCATGAAAGTCAGTTTACAAAAGGTGATTAATAATCCTTTACATTTGGGCAACATGGTTATTTTTTTCTTCCATGGCCCAGTCACTAGGTTATCTGATTACATTCTTAAATGGCCTCTGACCAGAAAACGTAGGTGAATTTTGACATGATCTTAATACCTACTTTTATTCCTTCTTGCTATCCTGGCTTTTGAGAAACAATAGAGAACAGCAGAGCTGTATTTAGATGCAAAGTGATGGCCGAAGAATAACTGCACAATGGCAAATCTTTATGCAATGAGCTATAGGTGTAACGGTAATACTCTTAAGACTGCTTTGAACTGATGTGGGCTGGAAGTTTAAGACAATTAGAGGTACTTTAGAGGTCAGTTCATAAAGACAGTGGGCACAGAAGGTTAGAGGGAGCAGGGTTTGGGGGAGTTCTTACAGCTGCTTGGTTTTTTTTTTTTTTTGTGATGATGAGATAAAAATATGCAGAGCCCAAACTGAGTAATACTACTTACGATCAAGCCTCTCTGATCCAAAGTAGAAGTTCCTAAAATTTTTGGTTAACTATGAAAACAAGAGACTAATTTGTACCATTCCATAACATATTCCACTTATATAACCATATTATTTCAGCATCAACACTTTATACCCCAAATAAAATAATAAAAATTCTTTTAAAAGACTTACCTACTGGAACTTCTAAAATAAAGTCAGGTGTTTTGTCATAACCCTTTGCACGAAGCTGATCTTCAGCTATACATAGAGAATAAGAATTATTGTTTATAAAACTCTTCTACTAAGAAGACAGCAATATAATTATTTTTATTTTAAATAAGAGTGCAAGAATTACTAATGCAGTCATACATATCTTTCTTATGCATGCAATACGGTGTCAGATTAAATGAACCTTTGTAGAAAACCTGAAGCATGGATATAAAAATTCTTCTTTGTCATCCCTGCATTTTTATGTCTTCATTATAAACATCATTAATTCTAGCTGTCATACAGTATTTTATAACGCTCAAATATTCAAAATACAGAGGTATATTTGCCAACTGAAAGAAGAGTCTCCCCATATTAGGAAGCTGTTAAGATTAATCCTACCAACACCTCAAGTTTAGATGTAGTGTAGCTGCTTTCTTGATTTTATTTTAATGTTAGCATAAAGTTGTTAAAAATGGAACAAGAAAATCCTTCCCTTCCAGAAATTTATTAAAGGAAAGAGAAGCTACAATTTTAGTTTCTCTTGCACCCTGCATTCTATAGAATTCATCCAATTTCAGAACATACAAAGATTTAGAAATTCTGTTAACATTACTGACTATACAACACTATTGCTTTGAAATATTCAAGCTGAATATTTCAAGAATCAATAATATGGAGTGAACAAGATAAAACCAAAAAAGGCAAAAGATACTTCCTTTAAAAAGACCAAAACAACAAAGCAAGCCCTTAATATTTTCTAAACTATTGTCCTTGATTTCCAATACCATTACACTGATATTTCTGAAACACCATTTCTCCATTAGAGTTTGGAGTGACCTGGTCATTCAATTCCAGGCATGGCTTTCTGTCTTCATCCAAGCTCAACTAATGGCACTACCTAGTAACAAGTAAGGCTGTGTAGCCCCTTAACACCTACTGGGCTGTTGACATTGTCATGCATCCCATTCGCCTTTCTACATCACCTTTGATTAAAATTAATGGTCCATTCTCACTGTTGGGTAGCTTGTTTCCAATCCATTTATCAGGTTAGGACAGTAGTTTCATGGCCAATGTTCAGAACTCAGTTTTAGAATAGTTTGTGCATATCCTGAAAGGTCAGCAGTGTGAGTCCAAGTAACATTGTAATGACAAGAAAAACATATGAAATACAAATATTTTAAAAGTGTCTGAAACAAACTTCCCACCTCTTTCTCATGGAAGAATGTAATTCTGAAGTATTTTATTCTTTTTGATAACTCTAGTATTTCTTCTGAAATTTGACAGTATTTCTTCACTGTAAACGCATCATATTGTAAAAACAAGTCTTTGCAATGCAATACTTTATTATATCACCCAATCAGATATTAAACTTTTTTCTAGGATTTGGAGACAGACTTGGTGGTTGGCTACTTTTTTCACAGATTGCCCAGTATACAGATAAAATATGTTTAGATTGACAAGGTTCTAATTTAGCAGAACACATGAACAGCATTTTATGTCACAATACTATAAAAACAAGTTAATGTTCTAAGTAACCTCTTAATCTCAGTAAAAAGAATGACTCAGTTTTATCCTACTCTATTTAACATGCTCTATTTAAAATTGTTTAAAATAGTCTACAAAAGGCTACAGGATATCAGGATATCCCAGTAGAATTTTTCATCATTTAAGAATACACAAATGGCAATAAAAAGTTCAGTCTTTTCTATCACATCTAACTAATGCTAGTATCACAAATTCAGGGGAATGTAAAAAAGCCCACTGAAAACCAGTACAGATGAAAAAACATATCCTGATGACTCAACTTGGCAGGTCTCAGGATTGGAGCTTGCATCAGCATTACTTCTAATATACTTATCTTTTGCCTTGAAAAAGAATATTGTTTTCATTTTAAATCTGCTTCTGACTGTTTTCACATGGTTTCTCCTAACATTTTGCATTATGATAAACATTGGAAAATATTTTAAAATCCCACTTTTTATCGATGTGAATTGTTTATCATGTGCATGGGCATAATTATATATTACTCTTTCTTCAAGTATTTTGAAACCTTATAACTTCGAGGGAAAAAAAAAGAAAGAATTATAGAAACTCCTGACAAACACTACAAGCCTTTTTTAAAAGCAAAACCTCACAAAAAAAAGTTCTAGCTTTTCAGTCCAGGTGTGTTTCATGTTGTTCCAAAAGCTACAGAGGTAGCTTCTGCACCTTAGAAGAGCTTTTAGCTCTTGCACGGATGAAGGCAATTTAAAAACTACTTCAAAGCCAAACCCATAGTAGCTTTGACAGCTATTTTTGTGCATTCTGATTTGAAATTACATTGAAACAGCCCTAATACGTAGTTATTCTAAAGATTTCCCATTTAGATTTTGTACGAAAACTGAGTTTTATCTTCACCATAACTTCACACTCAATAATAATAATTTAACACATCATTGTTTTTATACTAGCATCTGGATATAACAAAGAAACAAAACATTGTTCTCTTGGTGCTTGAGTGAGTAGCAACTTCCAAATTAATATTACAGTAGAGAACACTGATCAGATTTCATGATTTACATACATGCTACTACTGAGGGACATCCCTGTTTACAAGCTCCAAGACTATACTGGGGCAATTTATATTCACTGAGTCCTTCAACTGTGCTTTCTTCTCCTGTAACAGACTTTCTGTTGGTCAGGTGAATAAAGCTGATACAAAACCCCTTACTATTCTTGAAGAATATTTCACCAGAATGGTATACAAACATGGCAACTTCAAGGATTCTGTTTCTTTATATCATGTTAAAAAGTAACGGAATTGCAAGTACAGCAATTCAAGCTATAAGCTGTCTTCACAATACTGGAACACAGACTTAGTCACAGTCCCAAAAAAGCCCAAAATTGTTGACTTATACGAAATACTCTCATCTTTTCTGTCTTCCTGAGGTTTTCTTTGAGTAGTTTTGGAACTTATTTTTCAGAAAGGAAAGATTTTTTTGAGAGGGGTTCAGTAGGATTAATCTTACAGATACTTAGGAAAAGCCTTTTTTTTTAATTAAAAAACCCCACATCCCTATACCTAGAACCTTAGAGACACATGCAATGCACAGAAACAATAAATACAACTACTTAATACATCTTAAATCACAAATAAATAATGGTTCAGTATACATATTATGTGAGCAATAAATTAAGTTCTCTCATTCATATCTTTATATTCTAATGAGTTAACACAATCTAGATATTTCGATTCAACAGCACAGATTTCTTAGACTTTATTTCTAAAGACAAAATTGGTGGTCACCTTAAGCCATGAAATATTAAAATTTAAATCATATTTGTGTACTACACAAGCTTGCACAAGCCAAATAAAATAAGTGTTAGCTTGAGGATCCATTAGTGAGTCATCTAGTCCATTCCTTTGTATCGTGACAGGACTGATTTCATTACCAGATTTGATGGATGACTGTCAAGTCTAGCCTTGAATTTTTCATTGAAGGTGATTCCATAACCTTCCCTGGCAGCTTATTTTATACTTATTGTTCCTTGAACTGTTTAGTACTTTAACTCAACATCACCTCTGCAACTTCAGCTTAAGCCTATTACAAGTATCTCTGCTCTCCTAGACAAGAAGTAAAATCTATCTATCTCCTCACATTTTCATAATGCCATTTGCAAGTTTGTATGCAATAGTTATTCCTGCCTTTCCTTCATTTTTCTCTAAAATAAAAGAGCTCATTAACTCTGTTCTTTAATCATATGGACAAATCTTTAAAAAAACTTAACATTCTTTCAAATTTTTAAAAGTTTTCTAAGGTTTCCAGAATCTTAACTTGAATCTAGTCTTAGGGTAGGTTTTAGTTTCTGGTAAAACCAGCAGAATTCCCTGATCCACAAATTTAGTGCAGCACCCAATCATTAACAAAAGATAGCATTTCACTTTGTTATTGTCTCATCACATAAAGAATCCAAGATTTAAGAAGTCATCATTAAGTTTATTATCACAATAAGAGAAATGATGCTTTAAACACTGATTATTGTTTCAATGGCGCTCATATACAAGAAACACAGAGCTAAAAGAAAAAAAAACCCCAGAAAAATAACTTCCTAACTATTTAATCCTTAAAATAAATTTAAATAAAGGGACTGTGAAAAGAGTGTTTGCATTGATTGGAAGGCAGAGAGCAAAAATTCAGCAGAAACTGCAGAGAAAGCTAAATGGGCAAATTCCTTAGCAGTTTTTGAATACATAAAGCATTTTGAAGATAATATTTGTTATGCTTCCCCCTAAATCTCATAAGGCCTAGATTATGGCTAATATTTCATGACACCAAAAGTAATACTGCAGCAGATATTAAAGCATTTTTTTCCAACTACTTATTCTATAAAATATTAATTGCAAGACTGTGCATGTGCTGTATATATAGGGTATTAGGTAACTGAGTTCCTGCTCAGTTCTAAATCAATAAAAGATAACATGTACAGCATCAATCATTTTTTTACTCTTCATTTACTACCTAATACAAAGAGCACTGAGGCTTATTGTTTTTCTTAAGTAAACAGTCACTGAAATCTTGGACGTTAAGGATTCACTGGCTAGCCTCTATTACAGATTCTTACCTATGAAAGAGAGATTTTTTTCCAAAAGCATTTCACGCAGCAAGACTTCATGCTCATGCCCAATAGCGCTGACAGCTTTAGTTAAGAAATGGAAGATTACTTTGGAAAAGAACCAACTTCAGAAGAACATTACAGGTAAAGTAATTAGTGGTAAAATTTATTGGGCTTCCATGGCATTTCAGAAATGATCAGTGATTGGAACTGTAAGTTTTGAAAATCCTAACAGGGATTTTCAGAGATATTAGACTACTGTAGCATCAGTATACATTTTACAAAATTAAGAACCATTAGATCATATTTATTCAGTATAAATAAAGGTAATGTTTCCTTTTTGCTTTATTACCCCCCAAATTTAAACAAAAGTATGAGCTTAAAACATGTCATCACGTATCTTTTAAGTTCTTGTTCTTTACCAACTAGTCTATCAATCAATTCCTTAATTCAGCAAAGAATGAAATAAACTGGGTTTTTTCCTATATATTGTGAAATTGATAGGCATTTCATCCACCTGAAACACCTTACTGTAACAAAATATCCTAGTAATTGATTTTTCAGAAGCATGAACTTACGTCAGGGGAGAATGAAATAATATTTTATAATGAAGTCCTTTCACTTTACTGATGGCCTGTTGATCCAATGTGCTATTCTTAGTAATATGTTAAAAAGTCACTACATCAAATATTTTTAATGTATCCTCCTAGAGGTCAAAGTTCTATTCTGGAAGCTTTTAAGAAGAATCTTATGGAACACCATGATAAAGAATCTTATATTAAAAACAGTTAAGTTCCTAATTTTGTTTAGAATAACTTCGGAAAACTTAAACTACAAATCACCTTACTGGAGTTAATTACTTAATTTATATCAACACTATATGGTGAACAGCATAAAAAATAATTGCATGGAATAATTTCATATATATATATAGATACAGTTTTTATTAACTGAAACTATATATTATGTTAAACTCTACTAGTAGTTATAAAACAAAAGGGGCAGTTGAAGAGGAGCAAGAATGTAAGAAAAATACTGCAAATGGAGTTTATAATGCACCATAAGCAGAATCACTTAAGACTTTGTCTGTAGTAATACCTGGTATTGATGTACAGCAATGACCATGGGGCAAAACTTGTAAATAACCTCACAAGCCATTTTCTATGCATGCAATCTAGCAGCCTAGTTTCCCGTAAGCATCTGAACTATTACTGAAAAATAGCCTCTTGGCATTTACAAAGAGGTTGACTTCATACTTTAGTCCATGCATATAAAATTAGATAGTTATATTTAAAATCAATATGCAGTCTTTCAGAAGACATGCTTTTAAAATCTTAACTTTAAATTGACTTTTAACTATTTTATGCACCTCAAAATCAACATCTAATTAAGCAACATACTTGCAGATAACGCACTTACACAGCTTAATATTAAACTTTTCTGTATCAAAACGGAATTGAAAAGCTCCTCCTTATTCTCACGGATGTCACTGCATATTAAATAAGTTCACTTAAACCAGAATCGTAAGAGGGGAGAAAATACTTTTTTGGATTGCAGACAAGCTAGTCTTAAAAACTGCTCATAATTCTACATTATGTGTTATTAGTATATTTGAACATGGCACTTTCAAAAGACTATAGCCAGATTGTTCATCAACAAAATATTATTCTTAAAATTCTGGATAAGAAAATTAGCAATCAACAACCTTTTTAAAAGTATAGCTTACTAAGTTAGTCCACTTCCAGAGTGCTGTGCCTACTGTTGAAGATAGTTTCAATGAATATTTAAAATTATGATTAAAGCCAAAAATACAAATGCAATTAGAACTTTATCCTGCTGATGTTAAAGCTACCAGCAGTAGGGATGAGTCTGTAGTAGACATTAGGCAAGCATTAGAATGCAAAGAAAATATTTTAAAGGGGTGATCACCACATGTATCGCAACTACAAGAACTGTTGGTTTACATACCTAACTAAACATCACTGTAGCTCTCCTACTCTGTAACTGTGCAGGGAGATCAAGATCTTCCCCAAACTGCATGCAGACATTTATGCAAGGATTTTCCAGCACTTGGGAAAGAGTTGCCTTGCTAGCCTGCTCAGTGATAGCAGGCCATGATTTTGAAATCATTACTTTGATGGCAGGCTGAAACAGAATAGTTATTCAGCCAGGACTTTATTAAAACAGATTTGGGATCACAGCGATCTTAGCCTAGAATACTCAGTACTGTGCAGAATTCCCCCAGTATTCTCACTGGATGCTGAAGATCTCGGATTAAGCACTTCAACACTGCGATACAAGAAAAAGACTTAAAATGCAACTATGTAGGCCTCTTTCTACATCTAGCCTGTTTCTTAAAGAAGAGGAGAAAGTAAAAGAATTGCACTGCAATGTCAGATATGACTTTAAAAATACTAACCATTCAATCACACCTGAACTGCACTTAAAAACTTTCCAGTTAAAATGTCTATTCATAACAAAGCAATGCCATAATGTTGAACACTATCTATGCAAGCTATCAATTTAATCACAGAATAGTTGAGATTGGTAGGTATCTCCAGATATCATCTAGTCCGACTTCACTGCTCAAAGCATGGTCAACAAGTCCTAAAGGAAAACCAGACATGCATTTCAACTAAACATAATCAAAGAGGTTCCCATCAGGCAGATGACTGTGTAGCTACAAATGGACAACTTCTTGTGGTCCATCTGATTTTTGTTAAACAGTGTAAGAGAAAGCTCTGCAGTGACCCTTTAGCTGATTGAATGTAAAACAGAGGAATATGAAACATGTTTTGTGAAGCAGAACTTTATGTCAGATTAACGCTAGACACATCTCTTCCACACAGTCTAAGCTCGTCAATTGTGCACCTAAAATTTTATGGGAAAGGATACTGTTTGATGCAGTCCACCAGTGGTCCATAACAACAGTCATTCACAGTACACTGCAGACAGATCAGAGAAGTAGTATAGTGATAGGCAACTACAAAACCATTACAGTTAAACAGCATCTTAAAAACAGTAATTACTTTTCTTCAAAAAGGCTATCTGATGCTGTTGAGATTTAATCACAGAAAACAAAAACTGCATGCTTTTATTCACTATAAAAGCAAGCTATTAAAAAGTTAAATGCTCCCCTCACAAATATTGCAATGCCATTTATGGTGCACCCCCTGACCTCACTGATAGTTTACGATGACAGTAATTAAATAAGGTTTAAAATCTTTTACTCTGCCAGGCAGATAACAGCATTGCCACAGGAAAAAAAAGAAAGAAAAAAAATAAGAAAAAAATTGTGATTAATACCTGATAGACTTGATTCGCTAAAACTCCATCTGGAATCTGAGACGGGTCCCGTAGCATACTATTTATAAGAGTTTTGGAGGCTAGACAAATAAAGAATAAAAACATGAAAAACCTGTTAGCTCTGTTATTCACTCTGGAAGAAAAAAGATACACTTTTATAAGGAAAATATTGATGATGTTGATAATTATGAAAATTATTCAACCAGACTATAAATCTGAAGCTACTTACCTGTTCTGATAAAATTATTTCTAAAAACTTTGAAACACCAAAGATCTTATTATCACAGGGTGAAATCAGGCCCTTGTTTACTTATTCAGTTTCACTGGGCAGTTTGTGCTTCAGAAGCATCACACAGCTCCTAAGGAAATTGCTTAGTATTAAGAAAATGTAACTCAAAATAACCTCCATATCCTAGGAGAACTTAAGGAAGGAGGTATGTAAAAATTGAAAACAGCCTTTAAAAACAACAGTTGGTCTCAACAATTTTAAGCACTTTATAGACTTGATGATTCCAGTTTAGTAGTTTTCAAATGTATTTATTCACTCATTTAGTGCTGACACATTTATTTCACTGTATTAATTAAAAGCTGCAAAAGGTTTTCTGTGCTATTTTCAAATGAATAAATCTAAGACACAAAAGAAAACAGAACTGAATTTAGGACTATTTATCAGTCTTTTATTCACTGATATTGACACTACAATGAAAAAATAACACAAATCAGAAGATGTCTTTAGTTTATTTTCAAATACAGTCCTTGGAACCACAGGAATAATGTTTTCTCTCCAGATGTATGATCCAGGTAGTTGTACGTAACAGTCAGTTACTAATGACCGTGGAAAGACTTAATTCTAGAAAAATGCCTTAGAAAACTTCAAACATTTCATTTTATACTTTTTCAGAGGAAAACCAGTTCTGCTGCACAAGCATAAGCTGCCTCCTTCCTTCAAACAACTGCTGGTAGAGTTCATCTCGTGGTATACTTAGACCATTAAATTATTAAGTGCAGTCCACATTTGAGATTAGCAAGGTTTCCCACTTTGTTGAAAACTTCCAGTGTGACTTCAGGCAAATTCCTTTAACCTGCATGTCCTTCAGTCATGTGAACAGTGAAAAACTGCTCTTCTCCTGTTCTTCATCTCTTTGGTCCAACTCAGGGCCAAAGCTTTGTCATTCTGTTAAGTGATAGAATCCAAAGCCTCAGACCAGACCGTGCAAAGGATTCCTTGAATCTTTTACAAGAAGAGATCTGCCATATAATCAGCAATGTTATTACTATTAACCAACACTCTGCTGAAAGTAAAAGAGATTGTAATTTTAATCTTATCCCCATAACTAAAAGAATAACATAAAGTTCAAAGTATTTTCAAGAAAAAAATTTGTTTAGAAAACTATACCCTAATGCAAAGGAATATAAAACTCAAAATGAATTTAAAGGCTTTGCAAGAGATATAAAGAATAGCATCATCACAGGCAGGAGCAAAAGTTCATGCTGTTATTTTTAAAGAGAATGATAAACTAAACCAAAACACTTCTAGATTCATCATGGTATATTACATATTCATACCTTATTCACCTCATGAAATAAGCATTATGCTATGA
>JAUMJK010000245.1:315000-327500 GCA_033558105.1 Coccyzus lansbergi
CAGTAAATAGTAGAGAAAACTTGGAAGGGAGTAAATATTAGTGCCAATTATATGCATAGATAAGTCAGCAGTGATTAGGGAATTATACAATAAAGTCTATATCCAGTACATTATGTTTTTAATGATTACTCTAACAAGCACTTAAGTGACTGTGATACACTAAGGAATGACCAATAATATTGCATAAGCTGAATATCACTAATCTTTCACAATTTTTGGACATGCCGTAAGAAAGAAAATTAAAGAAAAGTTTGTTGAAAAAAATGTATGTTAAAGTTTATTAGTAGAATCTAAGGAAACTAATGTCATGTTCACATGTCTACTTCCTTGCAGCAAAGGTAGTGTGACATAAGCTGACACGTAATAAACCGCATTGTTTAAAATGTTCTGTAAGAATCTAACAAAAGTAAATGATAAGGTTATAGAGGATTCAGGTTATGATCCTGCAGATGAATCCGAGTAAACTAGCACCTACTGTAAAGCTGTAGCTCCATGCAGCTGCAAGTTTCAGGTCAAGCACATGACGGCCTTCCATGCATTCCAAGGGCTGGGCCCTCATTTATTCTACTGAAAGTCAGGTAAAAAAATCTCAGAGCATAAGATTAAGGCTAAATGAATATATGCTTCAACAGCATAATGAGAAAAATTTTCTAAGTGAAATGTCTGCCTCTTCATTCTGCCTAATGAATTGTTTTACCAATCTGAAAATAAACATAAAATTAACTGTAAATCAAACAATTCTTGGTACTGAATGCAAGTAAATAGCTCTGTAATGTGGGAGCAGCTAGGGAAAGCACTGAGAAAAAAAAGAGAACCCACCCTAAAGTAGGGAGAAAGAAGAAAGTTCTTCCAAAAAGTAGATGGAATTTTGATTTGGGAACTTGGTACAGGCAAGAAAGTCTATAGCCTTGAAAATAAGCTTGGGATTAATTATATTAGGATTCAAAATATTAATTCAAAATTATTTTTAAAAACCTGTTTCAATTACTTTATCTTTCAGCTGTTCCTGGCTTTCCTAAAAAATCAACACAGGGAACAGATACAGTCACATCGCCTTTACATTGCAATTTCCAGTCTAAAACTAATCTGAAGTAGGGTGTTCCACAGTTGAAAAAGTGTAGAACTTGGGACTTAGCATTTGTAGGTTAGACCTTCAAAGACACCAGAGTAAAGGTAAAGACAGAAAATATTCCCAAATCATGGCATGCACATCATGAAATGCACAGGGGAAGAAACAGGTCACTTACTTGTACACTTTAGTAGTCTCTATATTGGTTGAAACAAGATTGTGCATTCACTAACAACTGACTCAAAGCATGATGAACAAGAGAAAATGGACCTGGAAATAGCACCAATCTCCTTATGATTGATACCTCCTGCTTAGGCTCACCTACCACCACTACACTTCTATCACTCTAGCTCAAAAATGTCCACCAGAGGTTCCAAGTCTGAAAAGAATCAGTGGTGGCCTGAAAAAAAATAATGGAGCTCAGGCACATGAAATATTTATTTTAGGCAACACACAAAAACCCCAGACACCACAAAATATGATGCCTGATTACCATTTCTGTTGAGTGTCAGAACATCCATGGACATTTAAGTAACTCTGAGAAAAGCATTTAGATTTTTTTCTATGCAAAGATACATATTTATAAAACTCATAGGTACAAACATTAGGGTTTAAGACATCACAGAATTTTAAAAATGCTGGATATTTAGAATTTTAGATATTCAAAACCAAAATAAACCCAAGAAAACTGTAAGAGTAGCAAGAGTAGCAATTCTTAAAAAAGAATCAATGTTTTTGAAGTGATACAGGACAAAAGCCAGCACTTGCTTTAAGAACTTCTTTGGGAGACAAAAGATACATGGGTAAAGATTATCTGTAAGTGCCTACTGTGAAGAACTGTTCTTCCCCCACCCCTCACCACAAGGAAAAATACCAGTTGCCAAAATACCCAGTACTACCCACGGTCAAACACAGAATCCTAGCCTACGGAAAAATGTAAAGCTGTTTTTGTCACTTTCTGAAGGTCGACAAGTCTTATAGCAACTTTATTATCACATCTTGCTGTATGATGGACAGAAGCAACTTTTCAATTAGATTATAACTGGGGGGGGCGGGCAGAGTTGGGAGAAACATATTCTCAGTGAAGTTCTATGAAACTTATCAAGACTAGGGCTCCATTCATAGCTGCAACAACTATTATCTAAATTAACTGTTTTATGATTTAAAGAAGATCACTAATTGACCTAGTATGACAATTATCACACTAAAACATAATGTGATTCAGTTAAAAAAATTATTTAGACCAGTAATGCTATAACTGTGTGATGGTAAAACCTACTGTTCTACCAAAGATTTATTCTGGCACCTATTGGAGGTCTACGTGCCAAACTGAAAATACCTCTCATCAAAAAGTTTTGGGAATTTGAACTAAAAAAGCTAGGCACACACATTATGTAGGGAACAGTGATGTAAAACGAACAATTTCTATGTTCATAAGAAGATTGCACATAAATGGCATTTTAGCCAAAAAGTGTATGATGTATCTGTGTGCTCCAAAACAAGTCATGCTGTAAGAGTGAAATTTATACATATCAGGGTGAGTAAAGGAAGAAATGGACATTCTTCTGAATAGCCTGTTTGAGACTGTGCAGCAAACACAGGCCCCCATTCCCATCTGCTCCCCATGAAAGGCACACTTCTTTCACATTGTCCTAAAAATACATAACATATAAATGTACACTAAACAAAACTAAAGCACTACCCACCAAATCAAACACTGCATAAGCTTCGCCTCCTTGGGAGAAAAGAGGAGAACAAACAATACATGACAGATAAGCAGTCATACAGTTTAAGACACTACTGGTAGGAATTCAGACATACTAGGGTAACAGGATGCAGAATAAAGTACATCACAGGGGAAAAAAGGACTAGATTTTGGGTTTAACCACCTCAAACAGGGTTGTTGAACCACAAATAATTTTTTGGGAGAGGTATCACTGCAAATTTAACGTACATGAATAACAGATGAAAGTCAAATAAAAAATTCCTTTAAAAGAGTAGAAAAATCAGTAAAATAACATGCACATCCTATGGACTGGAAATATATTCCCTGTTTTACTGGGAAAAACTACCGAGGAATAGTTCTTATTTTTAATTAAGAAGAAGTACTATAACTCATTTATTAAGTATGTTTTGAATGGCTCCATTGTGAATTAAGGTCAAAATTACAATTTCTAAATTCTCAAGCTATGACGTAGGATTAGGTTTATTGATTTTCTGCATGATTTGTAGGAGCCCTCAATGATTATTTTGACAGTTTTATCATACAGTAATAGACTTTATTTCAGATAATTACAGTTACTATGTTCAATTTCAATCTTCTGTAGGACTTTTCCTCAGATAATCACACTTAGATCACGCTTCTTTCTTTAGTCATACATATGCCATAAACTTTGCATAACAGCACTAATTATTTTAACATTGAAATTTTAAGGTCTACCAAAACAAGTTCAAGGGCTGATTTTATTTTAAAAAAAACTTTCATCTTTAAAATCTGCTGTAAAATTAATCTTATAAGAAATGAGCATCTACTTGAGGGAAATATAAAGCAGAACAAATAATCCTAATAGACCACAAAAGTTATTTAATGTTTTTAAGTTGCAAGCATCTCTTGCTTCAATTTATACCAGTTCCTTATCCTATCACCATGCCATTGCTGTCAATAGCCTGCATCTCTCTTCCTAATAACCTCCCCACTGCTACCAGCAGTACGCCCTTCAGTCCCCTTGAAACCATCTCTTCTCCCAACTTAGCAAGCCCCAGTTCTCTTAGCCTCTTCTCACAGGGTAGGTGTTCCAGCCCCTTTACCATCCTGTCAACCCTCCAGTGACCTCACCTCCATTGATAAACATCTCCCTTGTACAGCTGTGGTTTAACCCAGAAGGACTCCAGAGTTCTGCTGCTCAGCTGAATCATAGTCTTGAAGGCATAAAAGAGCGCAGTGCTGACCACACAACCCCCATGAAGCAAAGCAACTGACTAGGGCCAGGACATTTTGTCTTTCTTTCCTGTCTGAGGGTTCTACATACATATTTTGCATGGTCTAAATAATGCTTAACTATTAATTTAAAAATCAGAAGAGATCTCATCTGAAAGCATTATACTTTGTTGCCCTGTCTCTGTTCTTGTGATTTTTCATAAGTGGGTTCCAATCTCCTTAGTTAAAATGATTAAACTCAGGTAAGTTTATTGCTGGCAGGCTTTATCATGTTTTAGAGAAAGGAGATGCAAAGAATTGAAGAAAAAGTGGAGTTTGTTTTATTTTAATTTAAAGGATGGAACACCTAACCTAAGAAGAGAATTCAAGGTCACAGATCCCACGTGGAAAAAAACAATCCCAATTCCAGCCTTCAGCAAAATGTTTGTAATTCGTTCTCAATGTATTTTCAACTGCTTTTCAGTGTTTTCTTTCCTGTTTTTCATTGCCTCTTATGACAGTATTGAGGATGTCAAACATTTGAATGTTGCCTTAAGATAACTCGTCCTGAATTTTGTTGTATAGTCAACTTTGAGATATTTCAGTAACACCATTCGGGGACTGCATTCAGCACCCTATTTAGTTTTTAAGCTTTTTGCTGAAGCAGAGTAATTTCAAAGTAAAGTCACAATGCTTTTTTGGTTCATCCAATACAAAGGACATAGATGCTGTAGTTATTCAGCACACAACTGATGGTGAAATGTTCAAGGCAATGAATGCTTGTGCTTCAGCATAGTGCTGCATATCAAACAAACAAACACAAAAAAAATGCTGACTGTCCTGTGTCTTTATTTAACAAATTAGGAAAATCAAGTACAATCACTTAGAAAATAATTCCCATCTGAGTTGTCACACAACTGCATATGATGCTGCCAACTTTCAAAGCAATTCTGCATATTGTTTTTTGAAAGGCTGTTAAGGATCTCCCGTCATTTTTGCTTTCACATCTGATGACAAAATGGGCTTTTCTAAGCATCTACTTGATCTTTGGGAAGAGGCAGTTGTTAGCTAAAAACTACTTCACAGACAAAGCATTGCATGTTGATCTTAGCATACTGTTCACTCTTGCACCCTGACATTTTCTGACCAAGTGTAAGAAAACATCTATATTTGAACATGCATCCACTCATACTAAGAGTTTGCCTCTCCCCTCCCACTCTTGGTTCCCGAGCTTTAGGGCTTGTCTTGGGGTTTTTTGTGTGTGAGACCTCATATGCTAGAGTAAGTTTTGAAGAGAAGTTTAAATTGGGCTTTTTGTGGTGAAACACATTTTTAGAGAAGACAGTGAGGCCCATCCCTGCTGCAGTTGCAAAATTATGTGGAAGTAACAATAGTTACACAGAGACTAGTGAATCTGCTACGGAAAGAATGCATCTAACACTACAGGGTATTTACCTCCCAAGAGTTTAACTATATCCATATCTATAAACAAAACCAACTTATTATAGCAGAGGATCACAATCTAAAATCTGAGTTGACATTGGTCAAGTAGCTCACCAACATGCAACGCTTAACACCAAGCATGTTCTATGTCTACTTAGGCTTTTTGTAACATATTCTAGAAAGAGGAGTTGGAATAGTCCAAAGAGAAGTAACTTCTAGGATTTGAAGGCAAACAGCTTTTCTCAGCAACACTGTCTCAAGAAAAATTCCCTCCAGCACCAATGTATCAGTGCACTACTGAGGCTGCATTTATATGGAAATGGGAAGACTCAGTTTTGCTCAGTGTTATAGAAATGCCACTGAATTTCCTCTCAAAAAGTGGACAACAGACTTAGAGATTAAAAAGAAAAATTGCTCTTCATTTTGTGTTCATCCATTTTTCCCTTTCTAGCTTAAAGAGGAAGCAGGGAATGACTACATGTGGATTCAGAAGTGTCTAGCTCTCATAAATCCATGCCTGTCAAGTGCAAGATTGAATCCTTGCCTTTGCTTTGACACATGCTCTCTATAGGACTGTGGTCAAGTTAATTAACCTGTTCATGGTTCAGTTGTTTCATTTGTAAACTGGGACCAAAACTCAAGCATGGCTACTGAATAAGCTAGTATTTCAAGATAATCAAAAAGAAGGTGGGGTGTAGTGGTTAGAAACATGGTAATGTCAGCAACATTCATTTCAGTTGTGCATGCTGTCCAGATTACGTGGAAATAAACCCAAATATTTTTCCACATGTGAAAAGAAAAGAAAGACCAAGGGTGCTGGCTTCACTAAATTAATGTCAATATTAATGTTGAAAGCATATAGTAATACTGGTCACATGAAAACTGTTCTTTTGCACAGTAGCCTCAGTCTCTTGCTTCCGTTGCACTGTGCTTTTGCTAATACAAGAGTTAAGGGGATGGAAATAAGCTGCTTGTACACATCCAGCATTCGGATTCTAGAACCACTTCCCCATTTCTTCAGCAAGAGCTCTAACTCAGTTGCCGATTTCCACTTATAAGAGAAGTTTGTTTTTAATATCTGCATGAGACCTGTTCTGTAACAGCATCCCTCTCTACATGGCAAGACTATTACACGGCAAATTAAAAAAGCAGCTTGTTAACAGTCAATTAACAGGCAAAGTAAAAATAGTTCATTGTTCCTAAAAAGAGAACAAGTTAAATACTGACAAGTAGATAAAAAAATTAGAGTATATTATGATTTCAGAGACAGAATCCATTCTGGACAGGAAAGTAGAGGAATCCTTCTTGTTTCTGTTTTAAGGATGAAGAATTTGTTTTCACTAATGTAACTATCTGCTCCGAAAGCTGTTCCTATCCTACTAGCTTTCCATTCTCACCAAGGCAACTAAAGGAAGACAGATGTTTCCTACAGTCATGAGGAAGTAACACAGTAACGAGTTATCCAAATTTTTTTTTCCTTTATTTTTTTCTTTCATTTTTTTTCTTTATTTCCCAGAGAGGGAACTTCTGAGAGCACAGCTTAAATACCTAGTCGACTTCTTGCCCTGCCTTTGTAAAAAGACTCTGCATTATCAGTTATCATCTAAAGATAGGAAGATGGAGAAATGGAAAAATTGAAAGTACAAATACTTGTTTTGAAATACTATTGTTGGTCAGTATTAAAAATTACACTTTCTCAAGACTCTGTGTAATAATATGTGTGCAAATGCAAAGAAACTGTAATTTATGCAATTTTTATCTTTTTGAAAAGTGAAATCAACTGTCATTCAACAGATTTCAGACTTAACGGACCACAGTCAGAAGTCACCCAGCAAAATACTCTTAAGTAAGAAGTCCTTGTTTTCTGGTACTAATCGGCTTGAACAAAATTTCATCTATGTGGGAAAACACATGCAGAAAAGTAACAGAACATTTCCAGGACATACTGCGCACCTGTATTTTTTACTAGAAGGCAACCTATTCCAAGTTAAGTTTTTGCATGTTCAGTAGACACAATGTCAAGTTAGTGTTACAGTCAAGATTGTTTTTACAATCAGCAATAAATTGCATTTAGTCTTTTCACAGCATAAGATTAGTGGCTGGTCTTGTTATATCTGTCTCGATTTGTCAGGTACATAGCAAATTCTTTCTAATGTACTATATTTTAACATAACTCCAAGCTAACAGCCTCAAACCAAATCCTTACTCCTGTGGATTCTGCATTAGTGTAGTCTGATAATTAATCAATGATAATACACTTCCAAAGAGGAAGCATATTTGTACAGTATATGTATCAGGTAGCAAACACTTTGTAATCAGGGAAAATGTGAAATAAGACTTATTTAAACATATATTTTAATTCCTGGAGATTTAAACAATTTTAGTAAGAGCTTCTTCACAGTTTAAATTAATTTCTAAAAGCTCAGTATGAGGAATTTTCTAGCAGAGGTGATAAAACTTTGAAATTAATTTTAGACTGTTAAGGAGTGTTGACATACAAAGAGCTAACATTTAGTTATTGTTCTGAGAGCAAAGATATTATTTATGTTATATATGCCACATAAATATACTAGACAACTTTGAACACAGAGTTTTGAATTTCCTTTTATTATACATTCTGTCCAAACTTTAATAATGGTAGTTGTTCTGTGCAATTTTTAAAGTCCCAGAATGCTTGTTTTAGAACTGTCTTCTAGTTCTTTCTTTCCATCTCTCTGCCTTTCCTTGGCAAACGGACTGTAGATGCATTTCAACAGAACCCATGGATACCAGCACTGCTCTGCTGAGCTGTTCATCTTGAGGATATCAGCTACATCTCATTGCCTTTTTTCCTAAAACGTTTCAGCAAAAGCTGAGTGTAGAGAGCCTGATAATATTGGGATTTCCTTTGAAGTTGCTTATCAAATAGTTAAGAGAAAGCAGAGAGAGATGGGAGGGTATTCTGACCTTATATACATGTTACTGTCACATTAGAGATCAACAGCAGGTAGTAATACAGAAGAAGCTTGAGACAGTATTTTACATTATTTTCTAAGTGTTAATAAAAAGAGGGTAGAAAAGGTATGATTAAAGTTTTTACAAATGTTCCTTTTTATAGAATCATATAATAAACAGGTTGGAAGAGACCCACTGGATCATCAAATCCAACCATTCCTATCAAACACTAAACCATGTCCCTTAGCAACTCGTCCACCCGTGACTTAAACACCTCCAGGGAAGGTGAATCAACCACCTCCCTGAGCAGCCTGTTCCAGTGCCCAATGACCCTTTATATGAAAATTTTTTTTCCTAACGTCCAGCCTAAATCTCCCCTGGCGGAGTTTGAGGCCATTCCCTCTTGTCCTGTTCCCTGGCACTTGGGAGAAAAGCCCAGCTCCCTCCCCTATACAACCTCCCCTCAGGTAGTTGTAGAGAGCAATGAGGTCTTCCCTCAGCCTCTTCTTCTCTAGGCTAAACAACCCCAGCTCTCTCAGCCGTTCCTCATAAGGTCTGTTCTCCAGCCCCTTCACCAGCTTTGTTCCTCTTCTCTGGACACACTCCAGAGCCTGAACATCCTTCTTGTGGTGAGGGGTCCCGAAATGAACACAGGATTCAAGGAGTGGTCTCACCAGTGCCGAGTACAGAGGGAGAATAATATCCCTGGACCTGCTGGTCACACCGTTTCTGATGCAAGCCAAGATGCCATTGGCCTTCTTGGCCACCTGGGCACACTGCTGGCTTATGTTCAGTCGGCTGTCAACCTACATTCCCAGGTCTCTCTCCTCCAGGCAGCTCTCTAGACAGACTTCTCCTAGTCTGTAGCTCTGCTTAGGGCTGTTGTGCCCCAAATGCAGGACCCGGCTTTTCACCTTGTTAAACCTCATGCTCTCTGCCCAGTGGTCTAGCCTGTTCAGATCCCTTTGCAGAGCATCCCTACCCTCCAGCAGATCAACACTTCCACCCAGCTTAGTGTCATCTGCAAACTTACTAAGGGTGCACTCAATGACTTCATCCAGATCATTGATGAAGACATTGAACAGGGCTGGACCCAGCACTGAGACCTGGGGAACCCCACTTGTGACTGGCCTCCAGCTGCATTTAACACCATTTCCCACCACTCTCTGGGCTTGGTCATCCAACCAGTTTTCCACCCAGGAGAATGTGCGCCTGTCCAGGCCAGAGGCTGACAGTTTCCTAAGCAGAATGCAGTGAGAAACTCTGTCAAAGGCTTATGTTGCAATTATGCATTTCTATTCCTGATTAACATCTTTGCCAACCTCCTGGAGGATGCAAATCTTAGAATCATAGCACAACCAGGTTGGAAGGGACCCATCGGATCTTCTAGTCCAACCATTCCTATCTAACACTAAACCAAGTCCCTCAGGACCTCATCCACTCGTGCCTTAAACACCTCCAGGGAAGGTGACTCAACCACCTCCCTGGGCAGCCTATTCCAATGCCCAATGACCCTTTCTGTGAAAAACTTCCTCCTAATCTCTAGCCTAAATCTCCCCTGGCAGAGCTTGAGGCCATTCCCTCTTGTCCTCTCCCCTGTCACTTGGGAGAAGAGGCCAGCTCCCTCCTCTCTACAACCCCCTCTCAGGTAGTTGTAGAGAGCAATGAGGTCTCCTCTCAGCTTCCTCTTCTCCAGGATAAACAACCCCAGCTCTCTCAGCCGCTCCTCATAGGGTCTGTTCTCCATCCCCTTCACCAGCCTCGTCGCTCTTCTCTGGACTTGCTCCAGAGCCTCAACATCCTTCTTGTGGTGAGGGGCCCAGAACTGGACACAGTATTCAAGGAGTGGCCTTACCAGTACTGAGTACAGAGGGAGAGATCATCTACATAGTACTGGAAGCTAGCATTGTAAGGTATTTTTCCTTTTGTTCCTGCTAGTTAAGACTCAGTTTTTCCATTCCAGTTAGGGTAAAAAGACAACATCTCTGAGGTTTATGTTGGTTCAAGGGCCTGTCTGCCCAAAGCTGACCTCAAGAGGAAGATTTGAATCCCTGTATCTTTCTCTCTTGTCTGGGGACAAACGAATATATTTTCCTCAGGTTTGTAGATGACACCAAACTGTGAAGCAGGGCTACCATTCAGAGAGGCCTAGGTAGACAGGTTAAATGAATGGGCCAGCAGAAATCTCATGAAATTTATGAACGGCAAATGCAGAGTCTTAGACCTGGGAAGAAGGAACCCCTGGTAACAATGTTGGCAAGGACAAATTGGCTGGAGGCTCTGCAGAAAATGACCTGGGTGTCTTTGTGGGTCAGCCAGGTGAATATGAAACAGCATTGTACTGTGGCAGAGAAGGCAAAAATCAGTAACTCTGGCTTTTGGCTTTCTAAAAGGAGTAGAGCCAGTTGATCAAGGCAAGTGATTATCACCTTTGGTTAGCATTTATTAGACAATATCTAGAATATTGTTCTGCACCCTGGAATTCCACACCTGAAATTAAGTATCTTGAAAGTATTCTACATCTCTAAGCAGAGAATTTATCTATTTTAATGACAACATCAATTTTACTATTCTTTTTAGGATGCAGAGATAACTGCAATATATGATGTTATGTTTATAGGGTTTCATTATACTTGTATAAGCTACCCTCTCCCCTGGCCCCACAGTTTTGTTTAGAGTTAATCTTCCATACATTGATAGAATAATCTGAAAGATTTAATAAGGTAATAGGCAGAAGAATTATTACACTGCCTAGCTGAATAATAGGTTTTGAACTTGGTTAAGTCAAAGGATAGATAGAGAGAGCACACTCTCCCAGTTGTTTGAAATTCAAATAGACCTTCAAGCTAGGCTGAAAACTGGCACAGAAGGCTCCCCTACTCAAACCCAAACAGTGAAAACACTAAAAGGATACATTTTGTTCACATCCAGAAACTGTGTATTTGCTTTGACAACATGTGGAATGGTGATTACTATAATACAGTTGTCTTTGATATACTTAACAAACCAGTAATGGTATAGAGGTCAATTCTAAGCACTGTTACTTCATGTAAGAAAACTGTAGAAAACTCAACAGTATTTTTGATTGCAACAGCATTACAGTGCATAAATAGGGAATTTGGTGTGATATCATAGTATTCTCAAATCTAAGACCAAAGTCACTGGAAAAGAAAAAAAATGGCTATCATATCAACAAGACCATTTTCTGGAATGGAAGACTAGGCCACTAAGCATACAATTTCACACTGTACTTAAACTTCTTTGGTAGAATTTAAGTCTATGCTCCATACTTACTTTAAAAGGAGCACCAAAGATGTTATACTGTTAGTTACTCTAAATTCTATAATGAGAAGCTTCATTCCTAGGAGTACTGGCCAACTGGTAGAATACTTCTCTATCATTATTATTGATGCCTTTTTATGTAAAAGGTTTACTTTTTTTATTTTGCTTTTCTAGGTTTTGATTCTTTAGAAACAAACAAAACACCCCTCCCAAAAATTTTTACTTATGAGGATGCACACACCATAAACAACTTTTACCTGATACAAAATGCTGTATTTAAGTGCACAGTCAAAACATATTTTTTAAAAAATTCTAAATAGACTACTATAAAGTGTGTTGTGTGTCTTTTAAATACTACATGTTACATTCAGTCTTTTAATGCTTTGCGTTGTGTAATTCTATGGTTTGAGGTCTACACATGACAGCCAAAGATAATACCAAACAAGTAATTCATATAAAACAGCAGAACTCTGTATTGTAGTATAGATATGTTTTAGTAGAATGGAGCGTTACTGGAGCAATATGCTGCATGCTTCTCCTCATCTCTATCATCCATACATTTTTTTAGAAGCAAAACAATTTAGCACCATGAATTGATTAGTGAAAGTAATAGTTCAGCTACAGTACTCTCCTCTCCCAGAGGGAAACCTTTTTTCCATTTTAAAGGGGAAAATTTAAAAACACAAAACCAAGACTGACTGAGACTTGTAGCTCATTAAAGCTGGGGTGATTTCCACTATACAGAATTCTATTGATCTCCATAGTCCACAGTAGACAAAAAAGTGTGGTCAGGGAGGGGATGATGGATGCCTCTGCCAATAGCACTGAACAAACCTGTTAGCTAATTGCTACCAA